>JAOTQH010235966.1:0-13219 GCA_025631255.1 Cornus kousa
CTGCAGCTCCCTCCCAATCATCAAAAACTGAAGATGAATGCGAGCAAAATTGCGAAACAGGCTCCTCCTCTGTTGGACAGAAAATTAAACAACAAGTTTGTTCTGATCTTCCTACTGCCTTTTGGCATCGCAAAAGGCATTCGGTTAGGTTACCTTACATTAAAGGCTTTAAGAGAAGACATATTCCTACTAAAGCAAGACCAATCCAAATGAGTCTAGAAGTTATGGACTCTGTAAAAAAGAAATTTCCGATCTTCTAAAGAAAAAGATTATTCGGAAAACCAAATCACCATGGTCTTGCCCAGCTTTTTATGTTCAGAAAAATTCTGAAATAGAAAGAGGAGTTCCCCGCTTAGTTATTAATTATAAACCTCTTAATAAGGTTTTAGAATGGATAAGGTACCCTATCCCTAATAAAAAGGACCTTATTAGCCGTTTAAGTCACATAGTTATCTTCATTAAATTTTATATGAAGTCGGTATTTTGACAAATCCGTCTCCGTAAAAAAGACAGGTATAAAACCGCCTTCACCGCTCCTTTTGGTCATTATGAGTGGAAAGTCATGCCTTTTGGGTTGAAAAATGCACCCAGTGAATTCCAAAACATCATGAATGATATATTCAATCCTTACAGTCATTTTTCTATTGTCTATATTGATGACATTCTCCTTTTTTCTGCATCCCTAGATGAGCATTCCAGAAAAATGGTCTTGTAGCTTCTAAAATCAAGTTATTCCAAACCAACATCAGGATTTTAGGTTATAACATCCATCAAGGAAAAATTCGTCCTATTGATAGGTCAATTCAGTTTGCTAATAAATTCCCAGATGAAATTCTTGACAAGTCCCAACTCCAGAGGTTCTTAGGATCTCTCAATTTCATTGCTAATTTCTACAAAGATCTCCGCAAACAATGTAAACCACTTTTTGATCGCCTCCAGAGTAATCCTCCTCCATGGACTTCTGTTCATACTAGCATAGTCAAATCCATTAAACAATATGTCAAGTCCTTTCCTTGTCTTGGCATTCCAACAACTGATTCTTTCAAAATTATTGAAACTGATGCCTCAGATATTGGTTATGGTGGCATCCTCAAATAGCGCGCCAGTCCAACTGCACCTGAACAATTAGTGCGTTTCCATTATGGTGTTTGGACAAAAGCACAAAGTAACTATAGTACCATTAAAAAAGAGATTTTATCTATTGTTTTATGTATTAGTAAATTTCAAAATGATATTTTAAATCAGAAGTTCTTAGTTCGTGTTGATTGTCAAAGCGCAAAATTTGTTTTAGAAAAAGATGTTGAAAATTTTGCTTCTAAATAAATTTTTGCCCGGTGGCAAGCTATATTAAGTATAATTGATTTTGATATAGAATATATCAAAGGAAGTTACAATTCCATTCCAGATTTTCTTACCAGAGAATTCTTGCAGAAATCTGATGGCAAACCGGCAGCCTCCCCAGAGGCATTAACAAGTTGAACCATTTGATATTTGCTCTAGTCAACCTCAGTCATATTCTGCCTTAGCAGTAGTCAATCGATTTCAACCACTTGCCCAGACATCCAGTTTCAAATCTGTCCTAGTTAATCCTTCTTTAGATCCATTTCAAGTACAAACCCAAGTTCAACCACAATTTCAAAAACCTGTCCCCAAGAAGTCAACTAGTGATTACTTAGAAAAACCCTATACCCTTCTGTTTTTTTTTTTGTTTTTTTTTTTTGACAAGTAAAATGTATTAGAAGGCGTTCAAAAGGGGAACGCGTCCCAAGCTATACAAAAAATTGAAACTATGATCTCAAGGAGCCCAAAAAGTCCATAATATCCTCAATGGAGGAAAAATCTCTCCCCCAACCCCAACAAAAAATAGTACAAATAATAGAAAATTTTAACACCCCAATAGGGACTCCTTCCCATCAAAAGATCTTCTATTCCGCTCTTTCCAAATGCTCCACCAAATACAAAAGGGGGTTACCCTCCAGAAGACTCTCGCCTGAGCCCTCACCCATTGGCCCCTCCAAATATCCAGCAATTCCCAAGTTGTCCGAGGCATGACCCAATGAATACCAAACAAATCAAAAATGAGATTCCAACAATCATGAGCCACAGGACAATGCAGCAGCAGGTGATCCACTGACTCGCCATTCAACTTACAAAGACAACACCAATCGACAATAATGTGTCTTCGCTTTCTCAAGTTATCCAAAGTCAAAATCTTACTCCAAGATGCAGTCCACACAAAAAAAGCCACTCTAAGAGGCGCCTTGGACAACCACACCGTCTTCCACGAGAAAGAAACGCCATGAAATCCAGAAAGGCACACAAAAAAAGACCGCACCTGGAACATCCCCTGAGAAGAGGGCACCCAAATCATGGAGTCAACACCAGTGCCCTCCACCTCCTGTCTGTACAAGAGATCCAACAAGCCAGTGACATCATCTAACTCCCAATCCTGAAAAGATCGCCGGAATCGCACATCCTAAGTTAATCTCCCGCTATCAAGGCGATAACAGTTAGCAACCATAGCATGTTTGTCAACAGCAATCCTGAACAGCCTTGGAAACAAAAGAGCCAAAGGTGTATCCACGCACTAGGGATCCTCCCAAAACCGGACAAACCTTCCATCCCGAACTTTGAATCTAATATGTTTGGAGAACTCGTCCCATCCTTTTCCAATGGCCCTCCACACCCCTACACCACTAGCAGACCTGACTGGCCTAGCTGACCACCCCCCTCTCTCCTCCCCAAAGCGACAAGAGATAACCCTTCTCCATCATCTATGTCTTTCACTGCCAAATCTCCAAAGCCATTTACCGAGGAGAGCACTATTAAAAGGGGCCAATCTCCTAATCCCAAGCCCGCCCAGCTGAAAGGGTTTGCAAACTTGCTCCCATCTACAAGATGATACTTAAACTCCTCTCCACGACCCTCCCAAAGGAAGTTTCGTTGTAGCATCTCAAGACGTCCAACAACCGAGGCTGGAACCCGAAAGAGCGAAAGAAAATACGTTGGAAGGCTTGACAAAATGCTTTTCACTAACGTAACTTTATCACCCTTGGAGAGATATTGCTTTTTCCAACCAGCTAATCTTCTTTTAACCCTCTCAAGCACGGGATCCCAACTTCCCACCCTCCTGGCCGAGTCCCCCAGTGGCAAAACCAAATACGAGATAGGGAGACGTTGTGTCCCACACCCTGAAACAGCAGCAGAGTGCCCACCTCTTGACCCTCCCCATAGGGACAAGCACACTCTTGCCCACGTTGACTTTCAAACCAGAGACAGTCTGAAAACAAACTAAGACACATCTCAGATTCCTCAACTGGGACACCTCTACCTCGCAAAAAACAATAGTGTCATCCGCAAAGAGCAAGTGAGAAATCTCCATTTGCTGAACGGAGTCGGGACCGATCTTGAAACCCCCGATAAAACCCAAATCCACCGCCCTTCTCATCAACCTACTAAGAACCTCCATAATAATAATAAAAAGGAACGGGGAGAGGGGGTCCCCTGCCTCAGACCACGAAGGAAGGGATGTTTTGGTTTGGTTTCCCTCATATCGGGGCACTTTTTCAGTGAGATCTTTCTTCGTGTGCCTTTCTGTTTCAGCAGGGAGGTTTCCGTGGAAGGCTATGTGGAAATCCAAAGTGCCGCCTAAAGTGGCCTTCTTTACGTGGATTGCGGTGTGGGGTAAGATTTTGACGCTTGACAATTTGAGGAGGAGAAAGCTGATCATTGTAAATTCGGTGCTACATGTGTAAGCATTATGGTGAGTCGGTGGATCACCTTCTCTTGCACTGTTCAATGGCCATGGATTGTTGGAATCTTTTTTTGGGCCTATTCGGAGTTGCGTGGGTCATGCCTAGATCTACGAGAGAGTTGATTGGGGCTTGGAGTGGGGTGGTGGTAGGCCCCCAACCCAGAGGGTATTGGAGGATGGTGTCCTTGTGTCTGTGGAGGAAGCGCAATAGTAGAGCTTTTGAAGGAAAGGAGACCTCGACTGCATCTCTCAAGTATAGTATTTTGTCCTCTCTTGTTTTCTGGGGATTGGGTATATATTGTGGCTCCTTTGAGGAGTTCATTGATTTTCTGTCTTCCTTGGCGCCTTAGGGCCTTTTGTATTTGGGATGCGTTCCCCTTTTGAACGCTTTTAATATAATCTTACTTATAAAAAAAAATAAAATAAACACTCATTTACCAATTGGTGGTGTGTAGCTTTTGTGATTCTTGTCCAGTTAAATTTTTTAATTTAACTTTTGATGCATAGCTAATACTCCGTGATTACTTGCAACCATGAGGTTGCAATTTAGTAACTTTTCAAGGGGACAGTGCATGTCCCACGTCCCCTAAAAAATTTCTACTCTCCAAAAAAGGACATTTTTTTTTGGGACAGAGGGAGTGATTATCTGCAATCATGAGTCATATGCACTTTGATCTGTGGTTTTTGACTCCGCGGGTTGAAGTGTGACCAACTTAATCAAGCAATTTGCATTATTTATTTATTTAATTTTTTCCCTGTTTTTGTCATTTTTGAAGCAAAGCCTTTTGTCCTCAAACCACCTTCTGATTTCAGTGTGATGAGCTGGTGGAGTATTATGGAGCTTCAGTAGCTAAATCCGCTGCAGCAGTAGTTAAGAAGTGCAAGTATACCATTGCGATGTTGTCTGATCCTTCTGCAGCACTTTCTGTTAGTAATTCAGGTTGGTATTTCTAAAATAAACATTTTAACTGACCTTATTGAATTTCCTTTTTTTTTTTTTTTTTATTGCTTTTTGCTTAGGTGGTTTTTGATAAAGGCGGTGTTCTTGATCAAATTTGCAAAGGAAAAGGTTACATTGACATGTCAACTGTTGATGCTGACACGTCTTCAAAGATCAGCGAGGTTGACTTGCCTGCCATTATTACTGCTTCCTTTTGCTTGTTTAATTGTCTTGCTTTCTATTCACTGTATTTATACCTATGCTACAAAATATGGCGATTGTAAATGCTTATAGTAAAATTTTTTTATCAACATTTTCTAGTTTAAAAAATGCATCCACAAGCTAAAAGGATATCTGCTCTTTCATGTGCAAGATGATATCAGTTAAACTAAGTGGGGAGGCATATATATAATAGAAGTACTTTTCTTGAACATAAATTTTTTGGAACCATGCATTTAAATTTCTTTTTAAATAAGGTGGTTGTAAATACTTATATTATATCTTGTAGCTCAATGGTTTTAAATTTCTAAAAAGACTAAAATGCATCCACAAGCGAAAAGGATATCTGCTCTTTCCTATCCAAGATGATATCAGTTGAACTGAGGCATATTTGGAGGAAGTGCTGTTCCTAAACCTTTTTTTTTTTTTTTTGGTACCGTGCGTATAACTTTCTCTTGAAATAAGGCGATTGTAAATACTTATATTAAAATTTGTAGCTCAACGTCTTTAAGTTTCTAAAATGCTTGCACAAACCAAAAGGATATCTGCTCTTTCATATCCAAGAAGATATCAGTTAAACTAAGGAGAGGCATATTTAAACAAAGTACTGTTCTTAACATAAAATTTTTGGCCCCATGCATTTAACTTTCCTTCTTTTAAAAATTAATTTTTCTGAATTTGCAACTTTAATGCTTATTTATATCTTTTTTCTTTTCTTTTCTTTCGCCAATTACCTTCCCCCCACCCAAAAAAAAGTAAAAAAAGAGAGAAAAGAATCAGTTTGATCCTATCAAACACGTGACAATAGATGGGTTGATGGTTCTCATGAAATCATATATAAGGAGTTTTTTGATCATCAATGGTATCCTCTTTTGTTGTTGATGAGCTGTTTGCTGAAGATCAACAGTATTTGCAATATCAGAAGCATTTTGGAATGGATTTTACGACACTTGATGTACCTAAATTTTTTATTACAGAAGTTTACACGAAAAAATGATGTTTGTTAAGAATAAAGTAAAACAGAAAAGAAAAAGGAACCTTTGTATGTGGAACTGATAGTCTGGTATATACAGGCAATCTTGTCGAAAGGTGGTTCTTTTCTTGAAGCTCCAGTTTCAGGTAGCAGAAAGCTTGCCCAAGATGGTGAATTGGTAATTCTTGCTGCTGGGGTGAAGGTAAATTTACTTTCAGCTTTAGAGATGCAGTTTGTAGGATTAGTATTTGTAGGCTTACCATGTTGCCTTTTGTCTTTTACTTTTCCTTTTTGATCGAAATACATATTGAGAAACTAAAGGAAGAACAGTCATCAACATGACCAGGTGAGCATGGGAGATGGCCTAAATTTGTTGCCCAAGCAGTAACCTCCAAGTGTACATCATATATGTGGGATGACGTGTTATCTGTCAAATTTTGTTGTTCAATCATTCACCAAGTAATTGTTTTTGAGCAATTTACCATGTAAACTAAGAAGATCATTTCTAGTAATAGTTCTCTTACCAATAAAGTCAAAACACGATGAAATTGAAATACAAAAGGTGTCTTTTTCAGTGCTAAACATTAAACTGCAAATTTGGTAATACTTTTTTCGAATTAATATAGGTGACTGACAGTCCAACTAGTAGCTATATTGTTATCCTATTTTAAAATTTCCCTATAAACTGCAAGTAACTTTTAAATAACCACAACCATCCATGTCAACCTGGACTTTATTGATCTCTTGTTTCATAGAGAAAACTGTCAGAAGGACCAATGAAGAAGCTTCTCTATTTATAAGAGACCTAGGGTATAATCTTTCCTGGCACATTGAAGTACGTAAAACAAAGTATTACATTTACAACTGTTGGCTTTGTTGTTTATTTCTCCCCGTCTCTCTTCTTCTTCTTCATTTTTTTTAATAAAGAAAAAGTGTTTTGGAAATGTGCCACGCGGCCTTGTTCTATTGTTTTTCTTCACCTTCTTTTTTGGGTTTGTGCATTTTCAACAAGCTTTGTCATGCATTTTTTTTGTTCTCTTGATTTTCTTCCCTTTAAAAGTAGAGAACAAGTTGGTAATATTCTATAATTCTCAATTAGTATCTTTTGGATCTTAAATAAGCATAGTTTGCACTTAGCTATCCTAAATTTTTCGATCACTTTTTTATGACAAGCTTAGTCAAAAGAAGAGTTAAGAGCATGGAGTGCCTGGTCCAATATTCCCAGAATCCCATCACCTAGTTGAAACAAAACAAAATGCTCAATCATGCCGGTGTTGAGGGGTCTTGTCCCATATCGGATCTAGATGTGAAAGAGATTGGGTATATATGGGCTGGGTGGTAGCACCACCTAGTCGCTTAATGATGGGGAACGGGTTATGATTCGAATACTTGAGTTGCACATGTTTCAACATTACTTTTGGAGAAGAGCCCTGGAGGTGTGGGGGTTTGGAAGGCCATTCGGAATGGGTGGAACGAATTCTCTAAACATATCAGATTCAGAGTTCAGGATGGCAGGGATATTCGTTTTTGGGAGGATATTTGGTGTGGAGATCGTTCCTTAGCTTGGGCATTCCCTAGATTGTTCCGGATTGCGTTGGATAGACATGTTTCGCGGTTGCTGACCGGTATCGGCTTCATAGCGGGAGGATGACCTGGGATGTTTCTATTCAGAGATCTGTTCAGGATTGGTAGCTGGATGATGTCTACGGTTTTTTGGAGCTGCTGTACAGCCAAGAGATTTGTGGTGAAGGTAGGGACTCTCTTGCCTGGATCTCTTCTTCTCGGGGTACGTTTACTGTTGAGATTTTTCTTTGGTTGTCTCTTGGATTCAGCTGGGATGTTTCCGTGGAAGACCGTGTGGGGCTCCAAGGCACCGCTTGAAGTGGCTTTCTTTACTTGGATGGCGGTGTGGGGCAAGATCTTGACCATTGACAATCTGAGGAGGAGAAACCATTGTTTTGCTGATTGGTGTTACATGTGTAAGCGTAATGGAGAATCGGTGAATCTTCTTCTTTTGCATTGTCCAATGGCTTTTGATTGTTGGAGTCTCTTATTGGGCCTTTTCGGGGTCATGCTGGCCATGCGTGGTTCTACGAGAGGGTTAATGGAGGCTTGGAGAGGGGGCTCCGTGGGTCCTCAGGCTAGAGGTTTTTGGATAATGGCGCCCTTGTGTCTTTGGGGATGTTTGTGGAGTGAGCGTAATAGTAGAGCCTTTGAAGGAGAGGAATCTTCTATTGGCATCCTTAAGTCCTCTATTATTAGTTCCCTTTGCTTTTGGGGCTCGGGTAGGCAGTGCTTTGCTCCCGACGCCATGATAGATTTCTTGGCTTCTTTGGCGGCTTAACGTTTGCTTTTTGCTCTTTTTGTTTTTATTTGTATTCGGGATGCGTTCCCCTTTTGAATGCATTCTATGAATTCTCTTATCAAAAAAAAATATATATATATATATATATATTACTTTTGGAGAAGAGGGAAAGAGAAATAAAATTGGGGATTTTAGTAATTTAGGGTTTTTATTTATGCTTATTGTTATTTTTATCATGTTTGAATTTCAGGGTTATTTTGGTATTTTTATGTTTTAGGGTTTGTTTTATAATTTGCCTATTTAAAGGCTCCTTTGTAATTTGGGAACTCAGTTTTTTGAGAATTATTGAATTATTACGTGAGTTTGTGAACTCTTTCTCTTTGTATCTCTTCTTCCTCTTGCTGTTCTTAATCCCTCCGTCTATCTATCCTACCTCATTTAGTCTGATTTCTCACCACCTTCGTCTATTTTCTCACCCCCTTCGTCTAGCCTCATCTTATCTTCTCATTCTCATCCCCTTCTTTCTTTCTTTCTTGTCCTACGTCAGAGGTCAATTGCAGAAGCTGAATTTAGAGCTATGGCATTTGGAGTTTGTGACCTTCTATGGTTGAAAATAATTTTGGAAGATCTAAGGATTGCATGGGAAGGACCTATGAAGCTATATTGTGATAACAAATCAGCAATTACTATTGCGCATAACCCTGTGTATTATGACCGCACCAAGCATGTGGAAGTAGACAGACATTTTATAAAGGAAAAGTTGGATAGCGGACTGATTTGTACACCATTTTTGTCAACCGAGGGTCAACTTGTAGATGTGTTAACTAAAGGATTGAGTGGTTCTGCATTTCAGTCTATTGTTAGCAAACTAGGAATGGAAAATATCCACTCACCAGCTTGAGGGGGAGTGTTAGAATCAGTAATTATAGTATGAATAGGCTGTGCAGATTTTACAGCTCACTAGATGGGGAGAAAACGTGTATTACAGCTGTATATATGTCCTGTAATTAGAATGCATATTCTGCTAGCTAATATCACTGATTTATAGGGATTGTATTCTAGGAGTCAAAATTTCAGATTTGTAGGCTGTTGTTTGCCTATATATTTTTTCCCTATACGTTGCTAAATAAATAATAATATTCCCATTATTTCACAATATTAGTGTTCTCACAAACTCTCAGTCAAAAGTGTGTAAAAGGTTAAGAACCCTAAAAGTCTCAACGCAATCAAACGAAGAATACCCACAAAAGTTCCACAAAGATATCTCTCATATGCTCTCAAAGTCTTGTATATTCACCATACACACATATAAAATCGCTAAGACTCTATATATAGTTTAAAAGTGCAAATCTATGCCATATACCCAAATTAACAACTTTTTTGAACATACAAACTTGCCAACGGACTTTTTTGAACATACAAACTTGCCAACGGATCACTCCTCTTCAAAAAGGATCAATACTAGCTAAGTGGAAGTCAAAGAAAGACAATAGTGAACATAAAGCAAGTATCTCCCTCATCGGATAATTAAATCCCCAAAAAATTCATACACTGTTAAATCTTACAGATTTTATAGGAATTAATTATGTACTTACTTTTGTAAGTATCATTTTAGATCTGTTTCCAAATTTCTCAACATATCATATGATATGTAGTATATGATACCATCCTTTGACTTAGAAAGAGAGCATTATATCTTGTAATTCATATTGCATAGAGGCCTAGAACACATTTCAACATTTTTCTTTTCCTTTTTGGCAAATAAATTGCCAATTTAAGTTTGCTAAAACTTGAGACAAATGACAAAACACACAATTGATAAGAGAAAACACATAAATAAATAAATAAATTGATACATATATTTTTTTTGATAAGTATAAATAAATATATATGTATGTATTTAATGTGGTGGGTTAATTTACCATGAAGAAGTGATGCCATTGCATTCAAGGCTGAAACAAGAACCATTTCGCTCCCCGCTCCAAACTTTGAACAAAGTGAGGAAAGCAATTCGAGCCCTCCATTTCTGGTGGCTATGGCTGCATTCCCAGATCCATCAACCAAACCCAAATCAGTTAACTTGTCGAGCATTGCCGTCATCATCTCTTGGTCAAGATGATCATCCGTCGTCCAATCAGAATTGAGCTGTTTCAATCTATCCAAGCACTGGATTACTGGGTTGTCTTTGACTGGGCAAGTAACAATACCTGTGTGAAGAAGAAGAAGAAGAAGAAGGAGGAAGATCTAACTGCTATATTTGGGACCAGAGGAAATCTAGTTAATTTTAATTCTCTCAAACACAAAACTTTAGTATACAATACCAACTAGTAATTAATTTCAAGTAATGCAAGCAACGAACCAGAGAGATCGACGCCTTGGAGGGTTAGGGTTTCGATGGCGTCTTGAAGGGCTTCGGTGGGGTCCATTCCGAGGTCATCCATGTTCTCTTTCACCATCTCATCGAACCCTTCCTGAGATATAGTACGGACGCCCATTATCTGCACTTACTTACAGCAGCAACCACGTATCTTCACGGTACTATTGAGAGAGTTACGACGCCCAGAGCTATATAGTAGCTGATTGCCTGTCACTGATATCACTACTGCTTCCAATTTGGCGGAGACAAGGCTTCGTTTGGATACATTAGAGAGAAAAGAAAAGAAAGAATTATAAGGAAAAAGAAAAGAAAGGGAAAGAAATATTTATATTCATGTTTGGATATATAGGAGAGAAGGGAAAGAATTGGTAATATTGGTATTTGGATGAACAAAAGGAGAGAAAAGAAAAGATTTGATAATAATAAAATTACTATTTTACCCTTTTGGTAGGGTTAGAAAGCAAAACCATTTCAGCCTTCTCCATCTGCTCCATCCCGATCTCACATATCCCCTATCTTTCTCTCTCTCTCTCTTTCTCTCCAACTGCAAAGTCAAGAACCCGCGTATCAGCCTCTCTCTCTCTCTTCAACGGCCAACTACAAAATCTACCAAAATTAGTAGATCAAAACCCATTTGCGCGCTCTCTCTCTCCTGTTGCAAATTACAAAATCTACAAAAATAGTAGGTCAAAACCTATATCGACTCTCTCCCTCTCCACTGCCAACTACAAAATCTACAAAATCTACCAAAATCAGAAAACGATCTCTGCAACAGACGATCTCTGCAACTTCCGGCGAATTTTCAGACGATTTCTGCAACTTCCGGCGATTTCTGCAACTTCCGGCGAATTTTCCAACGACCTCTGCAACTTCCGACGACTTTTCCGGATGGGCTCCAACCGTCATTAGCTTCCTTTCTCTCCAAATCCCTTCAAATCTTCTCAATTTTGAAGGGATTATGTTTCACTGTTTAGGAGAGATTTGGAGGGATAGGCTATCCCTCTAAATCCTTTCTTTTCCCTTCTTTTCCCTCAATCCAAACACACATAACACTTTCCTTCCCTTTTTTTTCTCTCCCAATCCCTCCAATTCCCTCAATCCAAACGAACCCTCAGAATATCCTTGGAGTTATACATATCAGAGGCTTTGGGAAGAGAGTTTAGAGAGAGAGAGAGAGAGGGCATCAGAGTTTAAAGAGGGTGTATAAGTAATTTTAATTAAAAATGAGGGTATAAATGTTTTTACAATTTTTGTAAGGGTAAATATGATATTTCACCTTTAAAAAGGATGATATCAGCAGAAAAATGATGCTTGACCAGCATTGACTGCTATCGAAGGAAACAAAAGTGTTATGCTGGAGTTAACGGAGGTTATTATAATATTTAAAACATTAAGGATACCCGTATGTAATTACGCCTAACTTCGTAAGGGTAAGTGAAATTATCCTTTTTTCTTTTTTCTAAAAAGTTCGATATCGAAGATTTTAGCTTCTTAAATGTGATAAAGTGAAATTCAATGATGGGTAGTTGTCTAGTCGTTTCTTCATCATCAGTAGTTTGTCCCCAATGCCCCATGTTGATGAGATCCGTTGCCATGTGCAAATAATTAGTTTATTTGGCTCCCACAACCATCATTACAGTATTCGGAAATATCTCCATTGCTTTGTCCCCTCTCTCTCTTCTATATAAATGAAGCAGAGATTCAATCCCTTCAATAATTCTGTCTGCAGATCAAGGGTGAGGTTTGGTACTATAAAGATTAAATAAGACTCAAAGCCCATCATCAATTCAGTAGAAAGTTTTGATTTTTCGTTAAAGATTTTGCTAATTGGTTCTCTTCCCTTGTTCCCCCTTTTGGGACTTCATTGGGCTTTGTACTTCTCTTGGTGCGCTCTCTCTCTCTCTCTCTCTCTCCAACATGTGGGGTTCTACACTTTTGCCTCCTCTACAGTTGGTTTTGATCTTTGGGTCATGATTTTTGAGTTATGGGTTTTGTTGGGAGGCTTGTCATTATCATCCGTACAACGGACTACAAAGCATGTCCTTTCATAGGGTTGTTTTCACTTCAGCTTGTCTGTACTACTATGTAAATAGAAGAACTTGTCAATGCCTCAGTTCATGAATTTTGATGCGAGTTCTCTATAAATTTGTTGATGGGTACTGGGTTTTGTTACTGGATTTGGTTTTAAATCCATTTTTTGTTTCAGAATGATGGAATCTGGGAGTGAGTTTTACTCAGTTGATGAGTTTAGGTTGGATGCAAAATGGATGGTTGATCCCAAGCATCTTTTTGTTGGGCCAAGGATCGGAGAGGGGGCTCATGCCAAAGTGTACGAGGGAAAGTAAGTCATACAATCTTCTTCTTTTTATTCTTTTTATTATTTTTATATATATAACTTCTTAGGTTACATTTTTATTTATTTTGCAAATTCAGAAGCCTCAGATAAGACTTGATAACCTGCAAGTGTTCTGCATTTATTTTTGTGATTTTTCAGAATATTGTAATTCAGTTTCTAAAACTTCGCAAGTTCTGTTTCATAGAGGATTATTTGACAATGTGACCTTTTTTTTTTTTTACAAAAAAAAAAAAAAATTAGAATCCAGCTCATTATAGACAATTGATTTTTTTGTTTTGTTTTTTGGGGGTATGAT
>JAOTQH010235977.1:0-13219 GCA_025631255.1 Cornus kousa
GGATATTATGAAAACATCTTATTATGAAAACATCTTTTTATTTATGTTGGTGATAAATTACCTTCACTTGTCAGGACACTGGAGCTTTGGCGCAAGTTATTACAGGAAACAACTCACATTAGACTATCTACTTGCTACTTACAAGAAACCTTTGGTGAGATACGTATATTTACATAAAAATAATGATAAATAATTGGACAGTTGGATGTATCTAACAGTTTTATGTGAGTGGGAGATGATGTTAGATGTATCTCGGACTTTGTATTATTACTTTTTATATAATTTTTTTCATATTCTGATTAATATATTATAATCTATTTTTTCATTTTTTCCCCCTCTTTTCTTTCCTTAATATTTTAATCCAAAATATCAATATTACTGAAGGTGTCCCTCATAGATGGAATTGTAATGGGAGGTGGTGCTGGACTCACCATGCATGGAAGGATTCGAATTGTCACTGAGAATGCTGTACTAATCTCTCATTTTCACTCAACATACTCTCATATGTTCAATTAGTGACTTTATTATCTTGTGATAATTAATTTGATTATTTGATGAAATTAGTTTTCTTTTTGCAACCTTTGGGTTATTTATTTGTGTTAGTATTTGAAAATGATGTTAGTGAGAACATCTAAGAAAGGAGATGCTACCACAAACATTGATTATTTCTTTATATTCTTTCTATTTCTTTTAGAATCTAAATTAATAAGATATTAGCCAGAACATTAGAAATTATTCTAATGATTATTTTGAACTGTTACTATTTCCTTTAGTTTATGTATATATATATATATATATATATATATATAACAATTCACGATTCTACAACTAGTTTGTGATACTATAAATCTACTAGGAATTTCAAAATACAACCTTTCAAGAAGATCCTTTATATATAAAATATGCATTTGCTATTGCTAAAGTTGTATCCAAACAAGAAAATCAAATATAAAATGATCATTGATTCATTGTTGTTATGGACGTTTGGATATAGGTTTTTGCAATGCCAGAAGCATCAATAGGCCTTTTCCCTGATGTTGGAGCATCACACTTCCTTTCTAGGCTGCCTGGCCATTTTGGTATCACTTCCAACTCTTCTTTCTTGTTAGAAAATTCAGAAAATTACATTGAATATTATTTAAACAACAATTTTATTATGATTTTAAATTTCTTCTCTCCATTATGAAATGAGCATATTATGGACATTGGGCAGTCAGATAATTTAGAATTGATGGTGTGAGTAAAATGTAATTGGAGAAAAGAGATGCAATTGAATAACTAAAATGGTTGGTGTTGTACACTTGCTTGATTTCCATAATATGACTTATTTCGCAGCACTGAATTGGCACTTTGGATTTGGGATTGAAAAAAATTTAGTACAAAATTTGAACTAAACTTCTTTCAGTCCCAAATTCAAAACACCGATTCAGTACTCCCAAACATAACATTAGTTGATTTCCTAAACATGATTTAGCCCTCGTGATCCTTCAGACTTGATGTCCACAATGCACCGGTAAATCTACCTTCAAGATAGAATCAAGTTTAATGCTCGATGTCAACCTATGGATTTTTTTTTACTTTCTCGATGAATGGTATTATTCCAAAGGCAAAAAAGAAGAAGCCAAGAGTGGACGAAAATGTTCAGAAGTTCTGAATCCCTCTACAACATTCAATTCTGCATATTTCAGCATTGCTTCCCTCTCTTTAATAGCCCATTCACCATCAACATTCATGGGGTTTAAATAAATTTGCTTGTGAAATTTCAACATCTCATTCCTCGCTTCAGGGTTCTACAGTTCTAATTGATAATGTGGTGTTGTGACCTATTTATGACCCGACGACTAATCCCTTGTAGTTCGATATATAAGGGCGCTTAGGGTTTGGAGTGGAATGGATTGAGACATTGAAAATTGCAGAGAAAGAGAGTGAGAGTGAGAGCGAGAGGTAGGGTTTGGGGATTGAAACTTGTAATATCTTATTTTTCGCATAGTGGAAATTTTTGCCGGATCTCCACCATAAATATAGGCTTTGCCGAGCCACTCTAAATTTTTGTGTTCTTTGTGTAACTTGTTTACTTTTCTATCATGTTTCTTAATTTGTTCTTGAGTTTGCTGTGTATGACATAACAGATAGTTTAGAAATTAGAGTGAGACTCAACTTAGGCTGCCAAAAGCATATTAATTGACTCAATGATTGTGCAAGACAAAGCCTCATAATTGTGATCCATCTAGTGCCATATTGTCTCCATTATTATATAACATTCATACATATCTTAGTGTAAGAGAATAAATTCAAAGAAGTCATCTATACTTGAATGTTCGATTTATAAAGTTTAAATTGAGCCAAAGTAATTAATTCATATGATCTCATTTCGTCTAATTTATTTTACTTGCCAAACACTACATATACAGGAAAATATTTAGGGCTAACTGGAGCAAGACTAGATGGAGCTGAAATGCTTGCATGTGGCCTTGTAACTCATTTTGTCCTTTCAAAGGTACTCACAGTATTAGAAAGAGATTTACATAATCAGATTTTTAATTTACAAAGCTGATGTTTTACACATGATAATTACCATTTGGCACATAATTAATAAACTTTGGTATGGAAGAGAGTGTAATATTCTTAATAATGTATTTATATATATATATATATATATTATATATATGTCCTTTCTTGCTTTCTGTTCTTCACAGGATCTTCAGTCATTAGAAGATGCACTATGTGATGTGGTTTCTTCAGATACATCAACTATATCTGAGATCATCAACAAATTCACTCACAAAGCACATATAAAGCCAGATAGCTCTTATAAAAGGTGTTCACTAGTAATTGTTTCATTCAGTTCAAGTAATGGTGTTACGCCTCCCACAATATATATATACATATATATAGTATTTCTAATGTTCATCTCAATCTTACACTATTGTTGTTTCCTAATGCTTCATTTTTTTTCCTCAATCTTCCCCTATTGAATTGATACATGAAATTGCTGATGTTCGATAAATTTTTTACAAAAACAGATTGGAGATCATCAACAAATGTTTTTCTAGAAAAACAGTTGAAGAAATATTGTTAGCTCTGGTATGGTCACAATATTATATTACTCTTTCAATATTCCGCCTTGCCTCTGCCTAAAATTGTTATATATAAAAGATCAATGAACATAAATAGGATGCAAATTGTTTCATTTAGGAAATTGAAGCCTCTGTAGGAGCAGAAAAATGGGTGGTTAATGCAATACGTTACATGAAGTCAGCTTCACCAACTAGTCTTAAAGTTTGTCTACGATCTGTAAGAATCATTCTAAATATATGCTTCTTAATTTTTACAAATAAATTCTTTTTATATCACAAAATGGTAAAATTCTTTTAACAAAATTTCTTGACTCATCATCAGATTAGACAAGGACGGACGCAAAAACTTGAATCTTGTCTGATAAGTGACTATACCGTTGCTTGTCACATGATGGGAAGAACAGTGAACGCTGATTTCTTTGAGGTCTCTATATAATAGCACGCGCACGTGCGTGCACACACACATATATATATTGCTTTCTGTACATTTTCTTGGCTAACTTTATGCTAATCACTGCAATGGGAAACCAACCTGCAGGGTTCAAGAGCAATGCTATTTGACAAAGACAGAAATCCAAAGGTATAAAGAAAACTGCCTTCCTTTTAGCAAATACTAGCCATCACTTATTATCTTCCATATTCCAATAGTGATGTACTTGTTTATTTCCTCTTCTGAATCAGAAAATTGACTTATATAGTAAACTTATAGGCTAGTGTATGGAGCAACACAGGGAGCTGCTATATATATATATAGAAAGGCTGAGGAAATAAAAGAAGACGGGGGAAGTTATAGATCGACCTGGGGTAAATTAGATGTCAATGAATAATGACCAAAGTTAAAGATAATTGCTTTACAATGACCTCAAATTATAAAAAGATGAATAATCTAAAATCCTGATAAGTAAAAAGCAACAACAATTATTAGCAATAAGATACAGATGCCTCGATAACTCAGTGGGTTAGTGCCTCCAGTGGATTTTGGAATGTCAAGACTCGACTCTTTACATCTACTAATCTAACTTCTAACTTTTCTTGCCTTGTAAAAATAAAAAAATTAGCAATAAGCTCCTTAACATAAATTTTGGTAACAAGAAAATGTAAGAAGGCACAAATAATTACCTTATAATGTAGAACAGATTGCTAATGATTTTGAAGCCCGATTGAACCGACAAAAGTCAAACGAGCGAGCTGACACAATTTTTTTGGATAATTTTGACGGGTCCGTTTTAACCTGAAAAGACCCTAATTTGATCGGTATGGCACCTTTTGGCTGAATTCAATCGTTTAGAGCTTGAAACTTGCATTTTTTCAATTTTGAATATTTAAGGATTTTCGTTAGAAGTCTAATGAAGTCGAATTACTATTTAGTAGTTTTTAGCAATTAGGTTTCTTACCTTATTTTTATAGATTTTTTTTGGAGAAAGTTTGATTCTGAGCAGTTTCCTTGTGTTGCTAGTTTCCTCACTGTATAGCAGATCACTCATTCAATTATTAATATTAATTATATATCAGAATTCTCTGTGAATTTTTAACTTTATGGATTCAAAGTTACCCTAGTTTCTTTGTGGATTCAATGTAACCATTGTTCCAACGATTCACAATTTTTCGCTACATGAACTTCGAATCATTTTATCTTGGTGTTAGTGATGATGCGAGTGGATGAGAGGGAGGATAAAGAGTATAGATGAAGAGGACACAAAGAGAAGGAGTGGTATAAACAAGATCTATGATCCATGTAATCAAAATATCAATTATAAATCAATGTTCATTACATCTTCATCTTCCACCACCTATTGATACAAGTCTTAACCTTCTTCTACAGATTAATGGTGTCTACATCTCCCAATTTTAACACAATAAATATAGATAGTTATTTTAAATGAAACACTACTTACTAGGAACAAAATAGTACCAAGAAATATAAATATGGGTAGTTGTTCAGAAAGTCTTCCGTTCCAAGCTATTTTCAAGAGAACTACTATATATGTTCCAATTAAGCCACATAGACATCCACACGGTGTTTTCGGTTGAGAAAGAACTCATCCAGGAGCTTGCAAACAACTCTCCATAATATGCTGACAAGTCTTGAACATGGAAAGTAGGATGAGTATGAATATTAAGAGGAAATTCAATCTTGTAAGCATTATTATTGAATTCCATAAGAACTCTGCATGACCAACCCTTTTCTCCTTAAGCTTGTTGTATACTCATGAAAGATATCCTTCATTGAAAATCTTAACGCCACGATGAGTATAAGCGGCTGACTTATATTTTTCATTACTTTTTTCTCGTTTCTTCATGAATTATTGCCATAGAAGTAGCAAAATCCTCAATCTCCTCATATATAGGAATTAGAGTAAGATCAAGATAGTGTTTTGGAGCTTGTCTATAAACCACTTCAAGCGGACTCTTTCCTATAGAAAGATTCACCACATAGTAATATGCAAATTTAGCTTGGTGAGGAAACATGTCCCATTGCTTTGGTTTCTTTGTTGCCAATTAACCTTCTAACCAAATTTCTCAAAATTCTATTCACCACTTTGGTTTGCCCATCAAAAACTTAGTACCAAACCTCTTCCACAAACACCTCCAAAAATGACTATTTGGTACCCTATCCAAAACAATAGACTTTGGAACACTATGGTGCTTAACCACATCGTTAAAGTAAAGACTGACAACATAGGAAATATCCATAGTCTTTTTGCAAGGAATAAAATGAGCCATTTTAGACAAGTGATCAACAACCACGAAAATGAAATCATTACCTGTTTGAGTTCTTGGAAAACCCACCACAATCCATGCTAACATCTTCCCATGGAGCCTTAGGAAGTGGTTGTACGTTAGAGATTTAAAGAGAGAATATGGAACTCTATAATGTATTGGATTGAAAAATTATAATGCACAAAAAAATCTATATTTAAATAAGGAAAGGGTAGGTGAGTGATGGATAAGCTAACTATATATGTTAAGTGGGTAGGTAGAGGCAGCTACGGTAAACCATAACCCAAGGATTATATACAATATAATCTAACAGCCCCCCTCAAAGTCAATGTGGGTTATATGAAGCTATCTTGAGTTTGGAGATAAGATCTTGAAGCGGCCTAGCAAAAATGATTTGGTGAAGATATCTGCTATCTGATTATGAAAAGTAATGGATCCTAAGATTATATACAATATAATCTAACAGCCCCCCTTAAAGTCAAGGTGGGTTATATGAAGCTATCTTGAGTTTGGAGATAAGATCCTGAAAGCAGCATGGCGAAGTTATTTGGTGAAGATATCTGCTATCAAATCATGAGAAGTAATGGAACTCAACTGTAAAGTCTTCTGAAGAAGATGATGATGAACAAGAGGGCAATCGATCTCAATGTGTTTGGTGTGCTCGAAAAATATCATTATGTGCAATTTGGATTGCAACCCTATTGTCATAATAAATACAAATGATAGTGGATAAGGAAACTCCCATGCCTTGAAGGAGCTAACACAACCACAAAAGCTCTGAAGTAGTATCAATAAGTGCCTTATACCCAGCTTCCGTTCTAACTATAACGAGCAACCACAGTCTGTTTCTTGTTACGCCAAGAAATAAGTGAATCAACAAGAAAAAAATAAAAACCTGTGGTGGAACGACAATCTATGGGGTCTCCTTGCCACTTTACATCTGAATAGGCATGGAGAACAAGTGATGACTGAGGAAAAAAAAAAAAAAAAAAAAGCCATGAAACAGAGTGCCTTTAAGATAGCGAAGGATGCGAAAAGCTATAGCAAAATGAGTAGATTTAGGGGTAGCCATGAACTGACTAACAATATGAACAACATGAGAAATGTTTGGACAAGTAACAGTAAGATAATATATACTACCAACTAATTATCGATACAATGTACCATCTCGAAGAAATTTGCCATCATGTAGATTGAGTCTCGTGTTGTGCTTGAGTGGTGTATCAGCAATCTTGTTGTTTGTTAAGCTAGCTTTTGAAAGAAGATTTAATATGTATTTTTCCTAAGTGAGGTAGTAACCATCTGTAGCTATAGTGATATCAAGACCAAGAAAATAATTGAGAGGTCCAAGATCCTTCATCTCGAACTAACGACTGAGAAACTATTGGAGCTCCTAAATTCCTATCAAATCATTTCCAGTGATGATCATATCATTAATATGCAAAAGAAGAATATTACCCTCGTCAGTGCATCGGATGAATAGAATTGGGTCATAATAGCTAGTAATGTATCTAAGACAGGAGATAGTCTGCTGAATTTGGCAAGCTAAGCTCAAGGTGCTTGTTAGAGGCCAAACAGAGTTCGTCGGAATCGACAACCTTATTAAGAGGATGATGATAACCTGGAGGAGGTTGCATGTAAAGTTCCTCAAGTAAGTATCTCCATTGAGAAAGGCATTCTTAACATCCATCTAAAAATACGAGAAGCAGCCACAATAATAAGAGTATGAACGGAGGGAAGACATATAACAGGAGCAAATGTCTCCTCAAAATCAATGTCATATTCTCATGTGAATCCTCTAGCTACAATTCAAGCCTTGTAGCGCTCAACAGACCCATTTGAATGAGTCTTGATCTTGTACACCAATTCACCTCATACTATAGACTTCCTAGAAGGCAAATCAACCAGATCCCATGTCTGAGTTTTGGTTAGTGTATTCAACTCCTCTTTCATTGCTTACTGCCACAAAGGGTTAGAAGATTTGATCCTCACAAGAAGTGTGAGGTTCATGTAAGGTTGTAAGGGCATGATAGTATTGGAAATCATTAAGATGTGTAGGTGGAGCTCTTAGCCAAGTGGAATGGCAAAGTCCCAAAGTAGTTGTGATGTGAGGAGCCTCGGATTGGGCATATGACTGTGACTCGATTAAAGAAGGATTGTCTGCCTCTGTTGATTTTGAAGTCTGAGAATCAGGAAAAAGATCTGTACAGTATGTTAATGGAGGACCATGAAATGCATTTTTAGAGACATTAAATTTGGACAATGTATGCAACATCCATTCCCGGAAGACTATATGATGAGAGACTCTGAGTCGTTTGGCGATTAAATCATAACACCGATACCTTTTTTGTCCAATTTTGTACCTAAGAAAACAACAAAGTTGAGCACGTGGTTGTAATTTTGTGCATTCATGGGGTTGAAGAAGAACAAAGTAGGCACACGCAAAAACTCTAATATTGTTATAGTCAGGCGGTTTGCTAAATAGGCACAGGTGATGATACACGATTGATAGTTTATACAGCAATGAGAGCTTCTTCCCCCTAAAAAGAGGCAGCAATAGAAGATGAAAGGGTAAGTGACCGAATTGTGTCTATAATATGTCGAAGTTTGCGCTCAGCTAATCATTCTACTGTGATGTGCTCGAACAAGATGAGTGATAAACAATTCCATAATGTTTGAGTATTTGAAAAAATGCATTTTGTTGATATTCCATAATATTGTCAGAACGAAATTTTTTGATGTTTTTGGAAAATTGTGTTAAAATCATTTTTGCGCAATCGATATATTTCAAGTAACTCAACAACTTTTCATAAAAAAATATTCTTGTGAACCTTGAAAAATCATTAACAAATATTCTAAAATACCTTGAGCCCCCAATGGTAGACACAGGAGAAGGCCCCCCAACATCAAAATGAATAAGGTCAAAGGGAGCAAAAGCACACAACTTACTTGTACTAAAGGAAATGTAGTTATTTGCCTAGATGACATGAAATGCAATCAAAATTCTCAGTTTTAACTTAACCTAACAAGCCCTTAGAGACTAAAGTTTTGACACGAGACAAGGAAGTATAACCTAAGCGGGAATGCTATAATTCAAGAGAAGAGAAATTGACATGTGTAGATGCAGCAGAGATGGTAGGAGTATATAGATGAAGAGATAAGAGTTCGAACAATCGACCAACCTTACACCCAGTCCCAATAATCTATCAAGTCCGAGGATCCTATCCAACACAACCATTATAAGAAAAAAGGTTATATTTAAGCCTATATAACTCAATTAATTGACCAATTGATAAAAGATTAAAAGAAAGTTTTGGTACAAGAAAGACATCAAGAACGGATAATTGGGAGTGAGAAACAATCCCTGTATGACTAATATGGTCATGGTGGATTCATCGGTTGTATGAATGATAAATGAGTTAAGTGCAAGAGTTTGATTGGTAAGAAAAATGGAATCAGATGTCATTTGATTATAGTAAGCGGAATTAAAATACCAACATATATTCTTACCTGGTGTGGTAGAAAGAGAAGAGGAAGATGCACTTTGTATTCTAGACAAAACCTAATTGATAATTGCCTTAAGGTTAGTTATAGAGAATGTAGATGAGAAAAATGGAAGACTTGCTAGGAGCGCTAAACACTGGTACTTGAGTTGGAGCTAGAGCAGGAGCTCGTGACTGTAGTGGCAAAGTATGAAAGGTAGCCATAATTGGAGTAGATGAAGTCAGTCTAGTACGAGTGCGACACTCCTTAAATGAATGCCCTTGAATTTGGCATAAAGTGCAGTAAAGAGAGTGATCATAGCAGTTGTGTCGTCCATTATGATGAGAGGATATCGACTTAAAAACCATTGTATGAGTAGTGGGAGTTTGCAAGCGCGTCTTCCTGTTGTTAAGCTCACTAAGAAGAGCTTGAATAAGAAGAACGGTCTCATTTTGTGCCATATAAAGATCTCAAGTACCAAAACGGACTGCAAATCTAGAATCAACGCAAAAATTTGGGCTGAAATGGTGTCTTCGAAAAACAATTCTGACACTACTGATGTGGCAGTGCAACTGAGGATGTGCAGATAATGATATGGAAAAGATGCTAACGGGGCAAAAATGTTATTGTGGTGTATGACCTGGTAAGATGCTGATGTGGCAGTGAAAACATGGCAAAATGGGACCCCTAGGCTAACGTGGCATATGGGACCCCCCTAGACTGACGTGGTGGGTGATGTGGCACTGACGTGGCAACCCAATGCTAACGTGGTAAGATGATGTACCTGTTGACATGGAAGAATAGGTCCTTACTACTGACGTGTCAGATTGGATTGGGTTTCGGCGCGTATAAGCCTGTGTGATAATCTTCCCGGTGAGTGTTGGCTCATAGGAGTGCGTGTCGATTCAAAAACTGGACCAGCGGCTTGTGGCGGCGCGTGAGAGCTTCTTTCTGGCTATTTTGGGTGGCATCGAGATGGTCTCTGTCTAAACTTTTGCTTGATATGATCAAAACTGCAAAAGAGCTTATTGAGGACCAATTTCAGACACCGAACAAAATATATATTCTTGATGGGCTTATTGGAACAACACCAAGAAATTAAAAAATAGAATATAACTCTGATACCATGATACAGATATATAGAGAGAATATGGAACTCTGTAATGTATTGAATTGAATAATTACAATGTGCATAAAATATCTATATATAAATGAGGAATAGGGGTAGGTGAGTGATGGACAATTTATATGTTAAGTCGGTAGGTGGAGGAGGCTATAGTAAACCCCAGGATTATATGCAATATAATCTAACAGTGGCAATGGAATGTATTTCGAGTTTTTCCTTGTAATTTGGCATATTCGATTTCTGTTCACATAATGAGAGTCACGTCCTGGGAAATGGTAGGCCAAAAGTTTTTTTCTTCCTAACCAAAATGGCTTTGTCTCTCCGAACCTCCTGAATGAATTTCCTTAATGATATACTCTCTAAGGAGCATTTTGGAATGAACAATTTAGCTCCTTTAAAGAGAGAGTCATCTTGAAGAAAGTCTTCTTGGTGCCCTTCTTTACACCTTCCAAATTTCACCAAAATCTTTATCTTTAGCATACATGTCTCATATGACATCAAATCTTTAATTTGGCACTCATAAAAGTTAGAATTATGAGTTGTGCGGTGCAAAGTGGTGTGAAAGGTCTGATCTCAAACGAAAGACCTGGAGGGGTGAATAGGTCTAGGTTGCTCTTATGAATTTTTTATAGATTTTTTTTAATTTCACCAAATTAAACCTAAATTAATCACACAAAGCAATAAATATAATGCAATAAAATAAAGTAGAACAAGAGATGACACCATGATTTTTTTTACGTGAAAACCTTGATGAGGGAAAGACCATAGAAACTAGCCGTCTTTAGCGAAACAATCCAGTACGATGAGAAAATGTACGAGTTCCAATGCCTTCAAAAATTCTCTCCACAAGAGTATGATTTCAATGCCATCAGAATCACTTGCTGTTGATTTACCTCCGACACCAGTGTCCTCTAATCTTAGTGCCTTCATAATTATCATCATGATCTACATGAACCTCATCACCTCATGATGACCTTCTTCAGGTGATTGAACTCACCTTCCTTTTTCATTTAGGAATGCAAAGATGAAGGAATAACCTTACTGTCGAGATCGGATGGGATATCCCATACAAAACTTTGTATAATCGATCAGATGGAAAACATCACCCTAATATCATGCACATGTAATTGTGTGTGCTCATGAATAAAGAGAAAAGGTAAAAAATAATAATAATAATAATAATAATAAAAAAAAAAAAAATCAATGATGATTTTTCTGTTAAAAACTCTCTTGTAAGTTCTAATGGTGAAAAATAAACTGTTTCTCGTACACGTATGAAGATGGAGAAAAGATAAGTCGTTCTAGACAAGAGAGTATAAGTACAAATATAAAATGTGTTTATTTGGTCTAATACGTTTTTCAATTTTAATTATTAGGTTGGTGGTGTGTTAAGAGTGGCGGCTGCGGTGAGGTTCGAACATATATAAGACATTGTCTGCTCTGATACCATATTAACAACCATTTATTTTAAAATCTTAAGCTATCAGAGAGGGTGTAATTGATATTTAAATCCTTCAACGAATATATATATATATATATATATATATAACTTATACTTTTTTTTTCTCAAAATTCATAGAAAATTTAACTCGAATCATTTTAGCCTTATTTTTGAAGTCCAAACTTGCAAAAAAAATATGTAGGTTCGTTCCTTTTTATGATAGTTCTAACATATCATTACTCCATTCAGATTTAAATATATACACACACAAATGTCTATTATCGATTATATGAATTCAAGAGAGAAAAATGGGGAAATTACACCAACGACGCCTCCTCGTGTTTAATAAAGATTCATTAACATACGTTCCTTGCCATTTTTGTTACCTGGTGTTTACAAGAAAATTATCTTAAATTATATGCTAATCTCCGTATGAGAATCTCCATCTTCAAGTCTTTTGAGCACTGGGACGAAGAAAAAACTGAAGTGTATGATACCAAGATGACAAGAATGTCAATAACAACAATGATAAAATGCATGCTTATATTTACGTTATGGCTTGTTAAATGAAATTTTGTATTACTACTACAAGTATAAGTTAGTAACTCTCTATTTTGTTCCTAATAATCGTGTTTTATTAAAGCTTATAAGATTTTATAGATGTTTATATCATGACTAGAAAGTTATACATTTGAAAAGTGCTTGAAATTGAAAAGTATTTCAGCTCACTTTTTTTTTCTTTCTTGACAGTGGCAGCCTCCACAACTTGAGCAGGTGAGTGAAGAAATGGTGGATCAGTTTTTTGCCAAAGTTGATGATGATGATTGGGAGACTTTAAAACTCCCTCATGGACGCAGTCTGACTAACATGAGGAAACCAAAACTCTAGGGTTTATATATATATATCATGCAGCATTCAGTCAGTACTGAAGGAATATATATTACTATATATATATATATAGAAGCACTTTTGTTCAACATTAATTTAGATTCCTATTCATGTAGTACTATTAACTAAAAAGACTCAAGTTTGCACCCATCTATACAATCATTTTAGTTATTAATTTTTTTATTTTTGAATGCATATATTCTGTAATTTTATACAACATAAACAGGTACAGTGAGAAAAAAGTGAAAGCAAGCTATGATTCTGAATGAAATTAAGTTGCCATACAGCCAAATATTTTTCACACCTTTACTTCATCTAGGTTTACAAATTTATACATTGTACACTTCTGGTACATATTTAAATTTAAAATTCCTTAACTGAAGGGATGAGATGCTGACCAATCCTAGAAAACAAATTACAAAATGAGTTTTGGATGATAACAATAAAATCCATCAGTTACATATAAAGCTGTAACCATGTTAC
>JAOTQH010235987.1:0-13218 GCA_025631255.1 Cornus kousa
ACATAAAATAAACAATTAACGGACTTAACTAATGCAATTAAGGGCGCTTGAATGTACAACATTCGGCGCTTATCACAGCTCACCCTTTAACAAGGGAAGTAGATTACTATGAGTTTCACCCAGCTCACTCTTTAACAAGGGAAGTAGATTTCTATGAGCTTCACCCAGCTCACCCTTTAACAAGGGAAGTAGATTAGTACGAGCTTCACTCATATCACCCTTTAACAAGGAAAGTAGATTAATAAGAGCTTAACCCAGTTCACCCTTTAACAAGGGAAGTAGATTACTGTGAGCTTCACCCAGCTCACCCTTCAATTAGGGAAGTAGATTACTGTGAGTTTCACCCATCTTACCCTTTAACAAGGGAAGTAGATTATTATGAGCTTTACCCAGCTCACCTTTTAACAAGGGAAGTAGATTAGTATGAACTGCACTCAGCTCACTTTTTAACAAGGGAAGTAGATTACTTTCATGGCATTCAGGGTTGTCCTCCCTAGGATAATGTTATATGATGATGGGTAGTCCACCACTATAAATTCCACCATCATAGTAACCTGCTTTGGATGGGCTCCTACAGTGACTGGAAGGGTAATTGCCCCCAGTGGATATATTTTGTCGTCTGAAAATCCCTCCAATGGTGATTTCATGGGTCGTAGCTTCTTTTGGCCAATTTTTAATTTGTTGAACACCCAATGAATAGTATGTCAGCTGAGCTGCGATTGTCAATCAGTATTCGTCGAACAGTGAAATTAGCGACGACCATGAAAAATACCAAAGGATCATCATAGGCCTGGTGAATTTGCTTGACATCTTATTCAGAAAGAGTTATGTCCGGCTCCTTAACTCGCGGTAATTTTGTTAGAGGAATTGTCACTCCAACTTCATTCACCTCTAAAAAACTCCAAATTCTCCTAGCATGAGCCCTCCGAGCCGAACTCGTCTCACCACCACCACTGAAGCCAACCGATATAACTTTGATCTCACCTATTGGTTGGTGTTAAGGAAGACGATCTTGGCCCTCTCGGACTGGGTTGGAGCCTCTTCTTACATTCCCAGTCGTGAATCTGCATAAATGACCCTTGCGAACAAGGTTCTCGATCTAGTTTTTGAGGTCAAAACAATCTTCTGTGTTATGTCCATGGTCCTGGTGGAACCTACAGTATTTATCTCGAGACCTCTTTGTTGGATCAGTTTTTAACTTTGGCGGCCATTTCAATGATGAGTTATCTTGAATTTGCAGAAAGGCCTGCTCTATAGATGTGTTTAGAGGGGTATAGCTATTATATCTGCCTGGGCTCATAGGACGACGTGACGATCTGTCAGCCTGGCTGCCTGAGAATTTCTTGTACTTCGATTACTTTTTTTCCCTAGTGTTAGGAGCTGGCCTCTTTTTATCTGATCTCTTATCTTTACCATCTTTGTTTTTTCGTGCATTCATAGCATCTTCAGCGTTCATGTGCTTTCGCGCTCTAACCATCAACTCTGCCATGCTCGTAGAGAATAGGAACTTAGATGTCTGTAGTCCTCCCATAAAAGCTGTGAGGGCAACCTTGTCGTCCACCTCTTCCACCTGTAGCATTTTAGTGTTAAAACGACTTATGTAATCACGAAGAGGCTCTCCCTTATACTGTTTCACATTCAATAAGTGTGTTGCGGCCTCCTGTGCCTCTGGCCAGTGATGAAGTGTCCTATGAATTATTTGCTCAACTCATTAAAGTTTTCAATGGAGCCTAGCTTAAATTTATTGAACCAGAGACGAGTTCAACCCTTTAGTGTGGTAAGAAAAGTCCTACACATAATCTTGTCCGGTACAACTTGCAAATGCATAAGAGCTTTGTAGGTCTCCAAATGATCAAGAGGGTCCCGCGTCCCATCGAAGCTCTCAAAAGTTGGCCTCTTAAATTTGCTAGGTAGAGGACAACTCATAATAGCTAGGCTAAATGCTAGGTTGATCTTTTGTACCAGATCGTTCATTGTAGCCTGACCCTTCCCTTTCATCGCTTGCATGACATCTTTGACCCTAACTCTCAGATCTTGCATCTGTAGATCGAAATGAGTGACGTCCTCAGTCTTGTCGCCAACACAACTAGAGGTATTTCCACGGAGCCTAGCGGTATTCCGTTCAGGAAATTAATGGTGATGGTTTCTCTGTTGACCCCCTATTTGACTAAGCTTAGCGTCGTTGTCAATCCTACGGGAGTTATTGTTGGGTACTTCACTATTCTCCACCTCGTTGGGGGAGGCTAAACATTGCAGAATCATCGCATTTTGCTAGACTAATTGGTTTATTCCCTCATTTAAGGTTTGAACCTGTTGTTCCAACGTTGTGACGCATTTCTAATCATTTAAGATGACAGGGGGTTGCCTCGTCAAGTCCCCTTGATCAGAAGTTTGCAACGCTTCGTCCTCGCCAGCAGCTAGACCAAATCTCAATCGAACCATGCTTTGTTTAGAGAATTAAAGTTCCCACAGACGGCGCCAACTGTTGATGATGGATTCTGCGCAATCCGGATCTGATCTGAACTGTTGATGATAGATTCTGTGCAACTCGGATCTGATCTGACTTCCTGAACATAGAGAAGAAAAGGTGATCTTACAGGCACCAGTATGTTACCGGTAAAGTAGACTTCGATGAACAAGTCAGTGTACGAAGTAATCTCTATGGAGAAATCAAGAACTTGAGTTAGGATTTACTACATACCTTAAAACGTTGATTAACTCTTTTTTTTATAGGGCTTAGGTTAGGATGTATCGTAGACTTACCGTCGTCTTAATCCTTATCGTGATCTCTAGGCTTAATCCTTATCATAATATGTAAGCTTAATCCTTATGGTAATCTGTAGAGTCTATCTTAATCTTATGAAATAGTGCGTTAATTTAACAATCTTCCCCTATCCGCGGGTATTTAAATTATACATCCATCAAGCCATATTTTAAGTTATTTGTTGGCTCAATAATTTAAGTTAATATTAGAATATGTTAGTTTTGTATTTGGAAGTATACAATCATGCCTACAAATGAAATTGGAAAAAATTATTTAGTTGCTAGTTTTCTTAAATTCAGTTGAAATATATATAATTTTAGAAAATTGAACCACACCACATATGCTCTTAGTTAATCGCTTATTTTGGTAAATAAACATTTATATATATATAGATAGAGATGATCTATTTCAAAAATAAAAGTTTTATGTAGCATCTCTTCATCCCCGAATAATTTTGTAGACGAAGGATTGAAGCTGGCAAGAGACACGCACATGCATGCAAGGTATATATAAAGTTGATAATATTTGCAGGACACGGGCTTCACTGGTGCAATAGACCCTAGCACATTTTGCTAGCCCGACCCTAACAGCATGTAGGGCCTGCCTATACCATTTAACAGAAATCCAAGCCTAATACTGAAGCGCGTAGTTGGGATTCATGGTGGTGATAACTGATAAATATATTAACAACTGGTGCCCTTTTGGCCATTTTATTTTGTAGACTTTGAGTATGCTATGCTATACCCCTTTTTTATACTTTGTATATATATATGATATATTTCCTTCTTTTAATTTAAGCTTACTAATTAAAAATATGTAGTGGGAAATAAAATAATACCAGTGCTCAAGCCACCAGAATTTCAAACACAAGATGATATATGTTTAATTAATTAATTATTTATTTCAACCTCCCATATACGCATAGAATAGAAAGTGGTACTTGTGCTTCCTGTTCCTCCCACAAATTTGAGTCTGCGAAATTAAAGATGTTTCAAGTTTCACATAACCTTTTTATGACAGTCCATGCAGCAAAATAATAAATACTCCGTATTGAAATAGAATTCACAGCAGTCTAGACAATGCCTAACAACAATATTGACCACGTACTTCTTCGAGCAGTAGTTTTAGTTAATTAGTTTTGCGTATGAGAACGATGAATAGGTCAATATCTTTATGGACTTCCTTGTCAAAGACGAAGTAATTGTCGGTTAATTTATGGGTGAAGAGGTGGAACAATTGGTCCACAATTTCATTTCCAAAATGTTGGGTAATGAGTCCCTCCATAATAGCTCGGACTTGGGTAGAAGTCATTTTGACGTCGAAAGGCAAGTTCTTGAAGGGGTGGTTCAATGACCCAATCCTCTTGATGTTAAAACAATTATTCATCTCTATCACCATCTCCAATTGCTCCACCGATGGATGGTACTGAGGCAAGTTGAAGGAGTCCACACTGTCTTCACGAATAGTACCCTGAAAATATTGAAATTAATTAACAGTATATAATTAATTGAAAGATTAATTATAATTAAATTCAATTAGCTAGGCCAGAAAATCAATTACCATGTTGGCCATTTCAACAAGGCAAGATCCCAAGAGCGAATGGATCATACAGGCACCAGTGTGTGTAAAAAGGGCACCATTGGGAATGCCAGGCATGAGAATGACCATCAACCCTCCCCCAACAAGTTCCTCTGCTCGAGCTTTCAAGAATGCCCCCATGTCCTTTTGGAACTGACCAAAATAAGCATTGGTAACTTGTTTATCGTGATCAGCGCCGGTGTAGTGGATTTTGCCTTTGTTCCAAGCTGGAGAGTTTTTATCTTGAACTTGTTTGGGAACCTTGGTGAGCCAGTGCAGGGCATAGGATGAGTGCACAAAGTGTAGGCTGGCCTTGGGAAATAAGCGGTTGTAGAAAGAACCGGGCACACCGGCAGCAAAGTATGGAGATGAAGATTGAGGGAGAGATCGGAAGAGGATGTTGAAGTCATTGTCAACGTGATCGTTGAAGAAAACTTGGAATTCTAATTCTGGAGGACTATTACGTCTATTTTTACTTTCTGACTTCATTATTTGCTGCATGCAATATTTTTGGTATTTGAGTTCAACCCCTTGTACAATGTTTTACACCGCGAAGAATGTGTTGGGTCCAGTGGAACACCCAAAGTCTGCAATCCGAAATGTTGTTGTTGTTGTTGTTGTTGGTGGTGGTGGTGGTGGTGGTGGTGGTGGTGGGAGAATATTCAAAAGAAGGGCATAATTGGAAGTCCAGGTTCTCAGTGATTGCTTCAACTATCACACCCTTTGCAGCATCTATCACTCCTTTCTGCACCATCAACATCCCACCACCAGCACCATTATTATTATTATTATTATATGAAGTAAATTAACACTATTGTATTATTTAAGTACCGCATGCACGTATCAACTTAATTAATTACATTATAAGGACCAATCGATCGAGTACTATATATATGTATATATATGAAATATATGAGTCTGGTCTCTATTGAAATAGAGTACAATATAAAGGAACTGGAGGATCAGGCGAATAAATTAAGAATTAAAAAGACATATAGTTAGATAGAGAAGTACCACTACCTGATAACCGGAATTTAGAGCATAGCTAGTTGGGCCATCACCACTGTTCATGGGATGTGCTTCAACTATTTCCTTGCTATCCATTCTACTTTGGACCAGACCAAATTTCCCCCTCTGGATTCTCTCTGTAATATTGTTTGTATGTAGCGTGAGACAGAGAGATGGAGAGAGCTAGTTGTCGAGGAAGCTAGCAAACTCTGCCTGCTTTATATATAGGCCAGTCCACTACTGTCATTTTTATTTTTTTTTATCTTTCGTATTTCCTATTTTTATTGTGTTTGGTGGCCAATAGCTGTCACATACTACAATTCATCATAATTTATGTTAAATGCACAATGACATTATGGATCACGATTTTTATAAATAATTAATATTAATAAATGAAAAAACATAAAAATTGTTATTCGCCAATAAATAAGTTAAATCTATTGATTAATAATCTAGTCCAATCATAAATTCACAAATAATTTTTATTTGTGCATTTGTTATTACACTACATCTAGTGAGTATAAGTAACTATTCACTTATGAAGAGGCAAGTCTAATTCAATAAAAAATTGCATACTTTTTTTTTGCTCTATATATATATCCATACATATATGTCTTTAATTTGGAGAAATTATTAAATAATTCTGATGCATAAATATTTGGTAAATTAGTTAAATATAAACTTTCGAATCGAGAAAATGACCACTTAAACATGAGCACCGAGTAACAATCTAGGCCACTTGTTCATATACGCCAAATTCCTTTCCTGTCCTAATCTGACGTGTTCTATGCTCCTCTAAAAACTGTCCCATGTGAAGTTACGAAACTACAACTAATAGGTTTTTTTTTAGGGGAAAAATCATCGAACCCCCCCTCTACTTTCATTTTTGATCGAATTGCCCCCACTAAAATTAAACACCCCCCTCAACTTTAAACCGTCGTCACATTGCCCATTTCCGTTCAGATCCGTTATTCTGGCATTTGGGTAGTAGCGCGTGACCAACACGCGCTTATCAATTTTTTTCCCCCCTAAAATACCCCTTCTCTGTCTTCTGTGTTAACTTTTCGTCTATCTGATCTTCTTTCTGTAGATGGTCGTCGGAAATTGTGGCTTGCCGTAGTTGATTACTCACGCTGTCATACAAAGCTCTCAACTACGCTTGTCCGTACTCCAAATTCGCCCATTTGACGGCGAAACAAACAATCCTTGAAGCCACAATTTCCAGAAGTTCAAAAACCCAAATATTTCAGTTTAATTATCTATCTGCAAGAATCAAAAGTTCAAAACCTATTAACTAGTCTCACCCTCAACAACAAAAAACTCAACCTAAGCAGATAAATCAGAAAACTATCCTTAAGAAGCCAGCATCCGCCACACTCCATACACAAATTTATCATCCACCTATCCCATCCTCAATCTCAAGACAGCCTCATTTACATTTTCCTCCATCAACAATCAACCCAATAAGACTTCCTTTATGCAATTCTTCTGCCCCAAACTCATCTACATGCCATTCTCCTCTCACCGTTTCACCAGTTAACTTCAACTTACCAAATTTCAACCCTGTGTTATACTCCTCCCCAGCAAACCAAATTGACAGGCTATAAGAGCAGCTAGAGTGGAAAGATAAAAATCTTGGGAAAGCTATGGAGATGTACAACAACCTAAATGTGATCATTTCTGAGCTAAGAGCTGAGCTTGCAGAGGTCAAGGAGAAAAACAAGCTACTAGCTCACTCTCCAGTCACAAAGCAGCCACCACCACCAACAACCACCACCACCACCACCTGTGAGCCTCCACCACCTAAAAAGGGAATAGGTTTGATTTCAAATTCAAATTCAACTTCAATTTCAAATCCCAACCCCCTGGTCAATTCATCTCTGCAGGCTATTTTACCCTCTCCATCTCAGCCTTCCCAAAATGGTATAGCAATGGAATGCTTTCCCACCTCTACAAATGTTGATACTCTAACCTTTCCTCTTTTATACTATTAATCAAACTTACCTTAGACTTCATTGGCCCCACCACCCCCACTCTCTCACCTTATACATCAGATACAAGACAACACAACAGTCAACCCGCCTCCCCTCCACAACAATCCTACCATTACCCACCATACTAAATCATGGACTGAGGCAGTCAAACAATCCGCTGGCAAAATAGTTCTCGAACTCATACCACCAACTTCTTCATCTTTCATTGACCCACCCATGGAAGTAGTTAAAGAAGGCAAATAATTTTGGGCATTACCTCACCTTGTTGGTATCTCCATCCACAAAAGAATCCCTTTTAAAGTAATACAAGAGGCAACTTTAAAACTATAGAGATCAATGGGGCTTACAAATACCATTCTAGGAGAGAATAACTATTTCCTCTTTAGATTTAGCTCTACTGCTGAGGCTGATAAGGTTCTCTCCTTAGGCCCTTGGTCAATAACATGCCACCCATTCTCCTTTATGAAATGGAACCATCAATCACTATCACAGGCCACACATCCTACTTGCATCCCTACCTGGTTTAAGTTTCACAACATTCCAATGAACTACTGGATAGCTAAAGGATTAAGCCACATAGCAAGCTCAGTGGGTGAACCATTATATGCTGACTAAGTTACAAAAAATGTGTCTAAGCCTAGGCTTACAAGCATATGTGTTAACCTGGACCTGACAAAACTCCTTCAACATGAAATTCAGCTGAGAATGGAAGATAATAGCTTTGAGAAAATCAAGGTGGAATACCAGTGGCTCCTTAAGTTTTGCACCAAATGCAACCACTTAAACCACACTGAAGCAAGCTGTCCTCTCAACTTCATTAACCCACCACCCAAAATTAGGGGTATTAACACCGCTCAGAAGTAAAACAGTCCTGCAACAGACCCTATCAACCCTCCAACTAGTGAATGGATCACAGTAAGGAAGAAGAAGAAAGCCCCAACTGCTTCCACTCCAAAATTAGTACCTGCTGCAATCAACATTAACCACTTCTCCCCATTACATAGTTTAGATCTTGAGAAAAATTCATATGCAAGCCACCTCCCCTTCCTCTTCCACTCCCAAACCTTCACCATCATATCCCTCATCATCTCCTCATCTCATTGACCATTAGACCTCTCCCATATACTTACATACACCTATCCACTCTCCCCTTTGCATCATGAAACTTAACTTCTCTGATACCAGTCCCCCCCTCCTCAACCTAACCAACCAATCACCAGGTCCTGCCCTATCACCTTCCCCCCTAAGTACAAGAAGCAAAATACATACCCTGGCAAAAAATCAAGTATTTAGCATGCTCCAGCCTAGTTTAATCCTCATTAAGTGATCTTGATAACAATGATATTCATACCAAAGTGCACAATAACAGGAGGCATTTCAGTAATCTGAAGAAAAAGGCAGGGAAGAAGCCCCTCTACAGTAATGATTTGATGTACATTGGTGCTCCAACAGGCCAAACATATATTGGAGGTTCATTCAATCCTCCTTTTAAATAATTTCCTTTCTCACATGGACCATTAGATGGTTAAATCAACCCTTTAAGCAATTAGAGATTAGGAGGCTAATCTCTAAAAAAAATAAAAAGCTTGATCTAGTCTCTTTTGTTGAAACAAATGTGTCTTTACACAATGTGGCATCAGTCCACAGGTTTTTGGCTCCCTCATGGTCTGTGATTTACAATTATACTCACTCAAATTTGGCTAGAATTTGGGTCCTATGGAGTTCATCTACCATTGATTTGTCAGTTACATCATCCAGTAGGCAGGCCATTCATTGTAAGATATCCATCATAGCCTTAATATCAACTTTTTCTCTTTTTTTTATATATGTGCTAATAATGCACTTGAAAGACAAGTTCAATGGGATGATCTCTCTATACAGGCAGGCCTATTCTCCCTCTTTCCATGGTTACTATGGGATATTTCAATGTTATCCACAATGCTGCTGAGATCTTTGGTGGTTCCTTGAGATTGAGTCCAGTTATTTCTAATTTTAAGGAATGTCTACACCAAAATGAGCTTGAAGACCTTAAATTTAGTGGCATCCTCTACTCTTGGTGTAATAAGAGTATAGAGAATGCTTGCATTGCAAAGAAATTGGACAGAGCTCTTGTCAATCCAAGTTGGACCTCGTGTTTCCTAGTCTCAGAATGCTCCTTCTTACCTCCTGGTATCTTAGATCACAGCCCCATCCTTATCAACATTGATCTCAATTCTCCTAAAAGGTGTATTCCTTTCAGATTCTTCAATGCATGGACTACTCATCTTAAGTTCTTGCCAACTATTCATGATGTTTGGTGCACCTACATCAGAGGAACTTCTATGTTCCAAGTAGTTCAGAAGCTTAAAATCCTTAAACATTTACTCAGAGTCAACTGCAAAAAAGAGTCCAGTAAAGTGGACTCAAAGCTTAAAGCCATGTCTATAGAGCTAGAAGCTTGCGAACTGGATCTTGACCATAATCCATCTGATATCTATCTTAGACAGTTGGAAAAATACCTTTTACACGAGTACTTAAGGCTAGAGAGAATCCAAGAAGACATGCTGAGGCAAAAGTCTAGAATAACCTAGCTTAAACTTAGTGATTATAACTCATCTTTCTTTCATAAATCAGTGGCATCAAGAAACAATTACAGGAAAATCATCTCACTTATTACAGATTTTGATCAAGTATTACATGATATAGACCTCATCAAGCAAGAAATGATTTCTCATTTTCAAAACATTCTTAAAAATCCACCTTTAATAACTCACCTTCTCACTGACCTACATCCATTCATCACCAATCTCATCCCTGACCACTTACATGGCTACCTACTTGCTTCTCCACTAGATATTCAAACATGTATGTTCAGTCTTAGCAAGGATAAAGCTCCTGGTCCAAATGGTTACAACTCAAATTTCTTCCAGAAAAATTGGGGTATTGTGGGAAGAACAGTTACTAAAATCATCCTTGAATTCTTCCACAATGGCAAGCTTCTCTCTAAAATTAACAACATTTCTATATCCCTAGTTACCAAATGCCAAAACCCACCTCATTATATGATTATAGGCCAATCTCTTACTAGAACACTATTTACAAATGCATAGCAAAGCTACTGGCCCTCAAGCTGCAATCTACCCTACCTCATTTCATACATCAATCACAAATAACATTCATCAAAGGGAGAAAAAAAACTAATCTTATCCTTCTAGCATATGAGGTACTAAGGGGTTACAACAAGAACTCAAAACCTGTAAGGTGTGCCATCAAATTTGATTTGAAGAAAACTTTTGATTATGTTAAATGGGATTTCATCCTCAGCAGCCTCAAATTATTCAATTTTCCAGAAAAATTCATCAACCTAATTCAGGCTTTTATCTCTACTCACTCATTTACAATTGCCTTCAATGGGGAATTTCAAGGTTACTTTAAAGGGAAGAGAGGGTTGAGACAAGGGGACCCCATCTCACCCTTCCTCTTTATCATTGCAATTAATGTTTTATCATCCATAATCAAAAGGTATATGGCAAGGGTCAATACCTTTAAATATCATTGGGGATGTGAAGCCCTTAAGATCACTCATCTATCTTATGCTGATGATTTGTTGCTACTTTTCCATGGAGATATCTTTTCTGTTTCAATCCTGAAATATGCCCTTGACCATTTCTGCACAATATCAAGCCTACAAATTAATCTTTTAAAAGTAACATTTTCTACTCTGGTGTAGACTATCACACAGAAGCTACAATTTCTGAGCTACTTAGTATTGGAGGTGGGGCTCTTCCAGTGAAATATCTTGGGGTTCCATTAATATCTACAAGCCTAAAGTTTGTCCACTACAGTCTACTCATTGATAAGTTGACAAGTAGAGTATCCCATTGGACTTCTAGAAGCCTTTCTTATGCTGGGAGGTTGGAACTCATCAAATCTGTACTAGTCTCAACCCAAATATACTGGTTTAGTATCTTCCTTCTCCCCAAGGTAGTTATCAATGAACTGAATAAGATACTTAGATCCTTCTTATGGTCAAGGCCTGAAATAGAGTCATCTTGAGCTAAGATTTCCTGGGACAAAGTCTGCAAACCAAAGGAAAGTGGTGGTCTGGGCATCCCTAACCTATAATTAGCTAATAAAGCTAGCATTCTTCAACACATTTGGGATTTGAAAATTGGAGACAAGGATAGGCTTTGGATATCTTAGTGTAACACACACTTAATCAAGTCCACAATATTTGGTCCACCAATATTCTACAATCATGTTCTTGGAATTGGAGGAAAACACTACAGCTAAGGCACTATGCAAGGTAGCTGATCAAACACAGAGTTGGTAATGGCAAGGACACACTATTCTGGTGGGATAACTGGAGCATTGGTGGTCCATTATGCATGTGGTTTCCATTATCTACACTCACAAAGGTTAGATTCAATGTCAATATCAAAGTTAACATCTTTATTGTCAACTCTACTTAGTCCTTTCCTGAATGTTTATCAATTAAAATCCTTGAGGTACTTTCTCTACCTCCACCATGCTCCACAAGAAATGACAAGCTCTCCTGGATAGCTTCCAATTCTGGTGAGTACAACTTGAAGGAAACAACCTTATTTCTTGCAGGTCAGTCCCCAGTAGTTCATTGGTTTAACTTGGTATGGAGAGCTCCAACAATTCCTCCCATGAAAGTCAATATGTGGCTAGTTATGCAATCAAGATTACCTACCCTGGACTCCAAAGCAATGGCACTTCATCAGATTTTGTATGTTCTATGCAATAGCAGCTAAGAATCCTGTAATCATCTTTTTTTTTTAAGTGTTCTTTTGTTTCTCCTATTTGGCGATTTATCTGTGATAGATGCAACCTAATTACATCGAATGGGAATTGGGAAAACCTAATTAGATGGCTCTCCTCATAGTGGAAGAGGAATTCAACACTAAACCTACTACGGAAGGTATGTCTCTCAGCTTTGATCTACCATACATGGGAAGAGAAGAACGAAAAAAACTTCAGAGGGAAAAAGTAATCCACAAGAATGGCCTCAAAATTTTTTTACTACACCATAAAATCGATTCTGAACCTGGGATTCCCTTATGATTGTTCAAGTTCTCAGAAAATCCTCTGTGAGTGGAACTTGTCTCCTTCTTGTTACCATTCGCCTCCTCATCCTCCTGATTTTTCTACTTGAGTTATAGATGCAACTCATTATCTATGCTTCACCGGATTACTTCTCTAGAACCTTCATTAACGGTCTCTAATCCGTTAATATTGGCTTCTTGTAACTGTCTGGGCTGGGCTAGGTTAGTCTTCTTAGCACTCTGGATTGGGCTTGCCTATTTGGGCTTTGTTTTCCCCTTCAATGGGGCTGGTGTTTGGCCAAAGGCCTGCTTGTAATTATTCTTTTCATATATATATATTTAGTTGCTTTAATTTCCAAAAAAAAATAAAATGATTTTATGTTATAGAAGTGGCTAGCAGGGATATAAACAACGATTTTATTTGTCATGGCTTTTATATGTCTTGTTGAACATTTATTTTGTTCATAGTCATACTCCCTTGCTTTTCTCTTCTTACTCTCTCTCTCTTTTTTTATTTTTTTATTTTTTAAACAATATTTTCTAGCATGAATTTTTTGGTAGTTTTACCAAATGTGTTCACTTTTTGTTATTCAAAAAGAATTCCTTTGAGCTGAATTTTTGTGTTTATGTGCCTGGGTAAATAGAATTGCATTTGGCGATTCTACATTCTGAATTGGATATATACAATTATGGTTGGATTGAAGCAACAAAGAATTGACGAGGAAAATGTTTTCTGGTTTAAGGTGATGGATAAAGAACCTTGTTCCATTAGGAATCCACATAGATTGCCAATATACGGCATGCCATAAGTCTGGCTGGTCTGTTC
>JAOTQH010235998.1:0-13218 GCA_025631255.1 Cornus kousa
GAATAGAATATTATTATCCATTACAGATTTATTCTTTGATTATTCGAATTTATACTTGTCTTAGTGCCAAAGAATTGCAATCCACCCTTTTGATGTAAGACGAATCTTAAAGTTGAAATGCTACTTACTTGTGTTTGGGGTATAGAATATTAGAATGCTGTCGTTCTAAAAGTTTGGCTAATAACGGTAATAAAATCAAGAATCGCCTGAGATTTTATGAGTACGTTAAGCATAAAAAACTTTGCTTTGAGACCACCCGTTCAATCGAACAAAAAAGAAAAAGCTACTTTCCACATCAGCCCCCCATAATATTCTATTGTATGTGAATGTGATGGGCCCCATTTGTAATTGTACCCTATCAATATGTGAATACGGATTCAAAACTCTCTAGTAATGATACAGTTTTGATGGGAAGGCTTGACTAATCATTAATCAACACCCACTGTGATGAGACATGCCCACCCCACTCTTTTTCTTTATTTCACAGCTTGGAATGGCAAGCACTGAATAATGACATTGACTAGTGACTAGTCTAGTCCCGTTTACTTTGTTTGGTTTAGGTTTTTTCCACAGGTGAGGTGAAAAAGAGTAACGCTTGTGAACATCCTCCTTCGACTATCATTTACTGTATCATACTTAAGAGTTTATTACATGGACAGTCATGGTGAAATAGATAGCACCTTTGTTCATTTGTGAGTCCACAAAACATTTCTCCAATATAAGTAGGGCCTCGTTTGATAACCTTTTGTATTTCTGTTTTGATCCGAAACAGAAATGATGTTTCTATTTTGAAGTGTACTTAACACTATTTAAAAATGTGTTGGGTAACGCATACTTATTACAAGATTTTTGAAAACAAAAATATGAAAATATGTTTGGTGCAAAAGTTTTGCAAGTTTAAAATTTTAATAACTAATTAAAAATATTATTTGAAAATAATTTTCAAATCAAACAATCAAACCAAGGATGCTAATTAGGGAATTTATATCTCCTCCTCTAATAGCATTCTCGGTTTAAATTTTCGTTATAAACATAAACAACCCATATTTGTTAGCTTTATGCATGGAATATATCGAATGTTTCTGCTTCAATATTATAAGAAACAAAAATCTTCCACGCCCCATGCTGGATTTACACGTTGTACTTTTTCCCTTAGTCCATATTACTGTCCGATAGAGATGGTGGTGTGGCTGTTTGTGAGTAATGAACATCTCAATGAGACCTTCTAGTTGAAGTAGTGTTTATTGTGGGTGAAAGTTAGGTCAAGACCATATATATATATATATATTAGCATCAACATCAACACAAATGTTATGGGACACAGTGTCCACTGCAACATGAGACCAAAATCAGAAAAAATAGGGTTAGCCTCATCTATCAACTACACTATTAATTACCTCCTCACACACTCATATGTGGTTTGGAGAGAGACATCAGCTTCTTTTAGAGAGTCCTCAACTTGTTGCAACTTGCAACACACCAATTACAAGTTATTAAACATTGAGTTTCAGTGTCATATCACACAGAGTCCATCAACATCCAATATTTGGATTTTCAAAAATGAGAGAAAAAAAAGTGAAGCGAAACTCGTGAGAAATTTTAGATCTCTCGTTTGAACAAAAAGTTGGGAGGGAAGCCACTCTTTTATATCAGAGCCAGGTTTCGATCCTGGGACCTGTGGGTTATGGGCCCACCACGCTTCCGCTGCGCCACTCTGATCCGTTGAACAAGATTTCATTTATATTATATATATTTAGTTTACTTATATAAGGAAGCATCCAGTAAAGAACAAAAGAAAGGAATTTACACCTTGTTTACATGTTTTTCTCAAAGTGCCTTACTGGAAAAAAGAAAGAAATTTTTTTTGGTGCAAGAGTGAAATGCAAACACTCTCACTTTAGAAATGAACAAATACCTCTGAAACTTTTTATTATTATTATTATTATTAATTTCCTTCCTAGTTACCTCTGAAACTATTTCATATGGAAATAGTCAAATAGCTAGCTGCAGTGATTTATTAATTTGGACCCACCAGAATCATAATCATGAGGCTGAAATTGAAGCAACATTTTGACAAGTTTTTCCTCCTACTACTTTACCTTCATATTTACTTAAAAACAATACACGGCTCTGCTAAGGAAAAAGAAGAAGAAGAAGAGTACCGCAGGTACATAAGTGATCAAAACAATCTTTCTTATTTTGTGGAAGGTTAAGTAAATTATATACATATAACTGGGATAATTACATTGAGTTACGGCTAAACAAAGCACGGTGGGCTCAAACCAAAACTCCACAGGATATTTTGGTTGACCTAAAATAAGTCATTGTACATACTATTGTTTGTATTTGGGAATACCAAATTGGTGTTTGGATTTAGTTACTCAAATTTTCAAACATGACATTAAGTTAATTTGTTGTTATTTATTTATTAGCCATTATAGGGCTTAAGTATATTGTGTTTGGAGATTTTTAGTTTATATTTCATTTGTGATAGTCACGGTTTCTTAAAAGAAACGCTTTTTTTTTTTTTTTTTTTGAATTGAGAGAGTATCTAATTTAGTTGGATTTAAATGGCAAGCTCGGAGGCCGAGGGAGTATCTAATTTAGCTGGGTTTAAAGGGTAATCCCAGGTTCCATATTGGGTCTCTTCCCTACTATATACCCATTAAGCCCACACCTATACAAAAATAAAAAAAATCCTTAATTTTCTTATATAAATAAATATGAGTACATATATATATATATATATATATATATAAGTATTAATAAATTTTTATTAGTTTTATAGATAAATAAGAAACTTAAAACTAAAATAATTCCTCATTTAGAAGGAGGGAAAATGGAATCTCCTTGTACATGATTTTATTCTTTATTTAAAAATTTATTAATAAAAGAAAATTTTGCAGGTTAGTAATTGGGACTAAGTAAACAGTAAAATAGTGTATCTAACATAATCTTTTAGCATGTGAGAGTATTTTGGTTTCCATAAAAAAACTCAAAGAAATCTAAGGATATACAATATTATTGAATGACTTTGTTTGCAAGAAAATAACTGCTCTTCTTCACAGTTAGGGTTTCTAATCTCACTCCGAAAGTCACTAGGATTTCTCTACAATAGATACCTAACCCCTCACTATAAAATAGTTAATTTCCACCCATTGCATTCTTCAAATCAAGAGTAAGAGCACAGTAATTTAGAGAGAGAAAGGGGGCGTTAGTTGTTTTGTGTTGTCGGAAGTTGCAGAGTGTCTTCGCCGGATGTTGCAGAGGGTCATCGCCGAAACTAGCAGAGGGTCGCGATCCGTGCTTGCAACGGATTTGTTCAAGCGAGGAAGAAATCCTATTCATCTACAGTCATCGCTGCACGAAAGACTCGCCGCCGTCGCCGTGAAACTTTTCTGTTCTTCGCTGCCGTCACGGCAGCTAGTACGTGTGGTTTTGAGGGAGACAAGGGCTGTTTGGCTACTGGAATTGTGTAGCCCAAACCAGTTTTACTTAATCCAGACTTGTGTGTGAATAAAATAAAAGGGGCAGTAAGTAATTCGGTTCAAATTAAATATGAAAACTTCCACTCAATCATATGACGAATATGATGTGTAAAAATTCCATATTTTTATTTGTTTAGTTTTAAAAGATTAAATAATAATATATATGGTATTCCATTTAACTATTTATTATAATTTTAGATGACTCCGAAATGAAAGAAGGAACTTATAAGTAAGAAAAGTCCCGTGGGTTACTTTTGTGAGGAGGAGAAAGGATCTAGAAAAGAAGACTTTTGAATTATCCACCATATGTGATGTAAAAGTCTGTATAGTTATTCATGGTGATGATCAACAACCTTATACATGGCCTAAAGATTCGGATGCAATCCGACGCATGTTCACATTGTACAAGAAACAACCTTATAAAAATCGTTGTAAGTGGATCCTTGATTTATCTCACTTCTTGGAAGAAGACAACCCAAAGAAGGAGGCTAATGAAACTGATCAACAGGGTAGTAGTACTTCTACACTACTTGTAAAAATGGAAGACAAGAAAAATAATGATGATGATGAGACCAACAAGAATACCGAGTACACTATTTGGGATGACCAGTTTAACAATCCATCCAAGGAACAATCGAAAAACTTTGGTATCAAATTGGAAGAAAAGCTTGAAGCCCTCAAAACTAGACTTCAATTCTTGAAGTCTAATCACCAAAACCTGGATGATAGCTACACAAGAAAACTATTCTGGTTATTTCATGCCCGCATCGGACCCTATTATTGAGCACCCAATTTCTTTCTTCGGACGATAAAGACTGCATTGGACTTGGTGGTGCTTCTTTTTCTTCGGGTAGCGATGTCACATACACTACTCCAATTTTTTATGATCCAAATTTGATGATGATGGATGATGAAGATTGGTTTAAATTTGATGCCACATACAATACTGCTACTGATCCTGTATATGATGATCCAAGTTGGATAATGTGATTGTGGACGATCCTATGCCTCCAATGTGCTACTATGGTGGTCCGACAACCATGCAACTGACGTCACCATACATGGAATACCCTTCAGTGTTCCATTTATGTAAAGTTGGTCACTTTCTGGTATTGGTACATGTGTGTTTGCCCAATTAGCTCTCTTTTTTTTTTTCGAATAGTCATTCTTTATATATATTAGTAATGTGACAATTGTAGGGACATGGATTATGAATTAATTTTAAAATTTTCCGCATACTTGGTGGCACTTCTACATGAATTCTTTGTTCAACACTGCTTGATTTAGATTAGATACACAGTGACTGGTAAATTTTTATTTATTTTTGTGTGATCTCCAAATTTAAAGTACCATAATCAGTTCAGCTAAAGGACAAGCACATTCAATCCGAACTCTTCAAATAAACAGTGGTATAAAAAAATAAAAATAAAAAATTGCAAAAAAATGTCTGAATCTAAAGGCTATTCTCAACAGACAAGATAAAAAAAAAATTGGTAATTCATGTATGAGAGAATTTACAAACTTGACATCAACCCTATTCATAAGTGCTAGCCACATAATTAATGATGCTGTGGATGGCCCAATTTCAAATCGCCATCATCCACACCACCGTCTTCATTCTGCAGAGCAAACAAAATGTTAGACAAACAGAACATGGTGGTCACAGGTGAACAAAATGTTAAACAAGAGCATATCACCTTTAAGCAGGCAACCAAAAGAAGAGGCTGTTTGAGTCACAGATTCTCATTATACAAAGAACACCTTCTTTGCATGGAAGCATTTGAAGTTCTAGCAGCCCCATTTCCAATTTCACTTGGTTGTGTCCCTCCCGAGCAATCCTTATATTTTTTGTTTTTTTGTCACACTTAATTCAAGTTGGTTCATTATATGCTTAAACACAATAGAAGAAACATTAGGAGAATGATTAGAGGATGCAAATTGGATTTCAGGGTAACAAGAATTATTTACTCATATGTTGTTTAAGTCAACAGTAAGGGAAAAAGAAAGGTCTCTATTCAAGACATTGACCAAAACCGAAAGAGAAAAATATAAAATTTACATCTTATCATAGTTTGACATCCACACTACTGTTCATCACCAACTGCAACTATTGCCGAAGATTGTCCGCTTTCGCCATTATTTGAACCACTATTGTCTTCATTCTGCAATAATACAACATCAGACAAATGAACATAGTGATTGCCATTGAACAAACTGGCCAAATATTAAAAAGAAAAAAGATATCAACCAATGGACAAATTGACAGCAGCGGAATCAATTTAAACCCTAACCATGCTTCAGATTTTAAAAATTATTCTTTTAGCATTTATCTAATTCATGACTCTTGGGGAACTCTATTTTTGGAACCTTTTTCCTTTTCGGGATAAATTTTTTTATTTTTATTTTTGGTGTGTGTGTGTGTGTGCACGGACGGGGAAAGGCCCAGCCAAACAGCTGCATCTTGGGCTCTGGCTACCCCAATCATAAGGAGTTCTACAAGTAGTAACATCATAGGTGGCAGTGACAATAAAAGTTCATAAAGAAACATAGGGTTTCCCCTATTTCCCTTTGACAGATCAAAGGTTATCCACAGTAACTAAATCCAGAAAAATCAACAGATTTTATCTATAGGCCTCAGGTTTCTTTCTCCTGTAAATAGAATATGAAAAAAATTACCAGAGTCTGTACCCTAGTGGGATCTCCTCAACCTCGAGAAGGTATACAATACTTGAACTTTCACCTCACTTTGGGTGGTGATAAAGTTATATACTTTCTCACCACCCAAAGTGAAGTGAAGGTTCAAGTCCCCATAACGGCACATGGGTGTGTAAGTTTCTTGCCAATGAAAAAAAGAATATGAAAATAATTCAAATCAGAAAACCCTGTTAACAGGTGGAAATCATTTACTTTAGGAATTATATTTACTTTATTGAGTTTGTACTTTGTACTTGGGTCATGGTTCCCCAAAACACCCAAAAACCAGGACTAATGTGGAAGTCCAGTCCAAGGAAAAAACTCTGGGAATAAAAAAAATGGATAAATAGATAAAGCTCTGGGAAAGATATACCTTTTTTGTTAAACCTTGAGCTGACATTAGTTCATAGAACTTGCGCATGAGCATTTCTTCCTCTACCTACAAATTACAAATCATGAAACTTCAGCATTATCTCTTTTGAAATTGCATTCCAAACAAACATTTACTAAATTTATTGTAGTGTAAAAATAAACCACAACAAATATATCAACAAACTATACACATATTTTGTATAACAAATCCAAAACTTACGCGTGCTATAGATCTAGTTGAAGTGGGATGTTCATGCAGACCAAAACTTTTGAGAGTACAGAAATATTATTAAATTGGCATTTCTTCAACCTTTTTCACCATTAGATTTCTTCATTTACACCACTTTCTCTCAGAAATGTCACTCATACTTACTTAAGCAAAGTTATAAAAGCATTTGACTGAGCACGGAGAAGGGCCAACAGCTTCAAAGTGACAGCCTCACATAATACATGTCATTCACCAAACATCACATCATTGTTGATAAATTAATCATTAATTACACGTCTAAGGAAACCTTCAAGAGCAGTTCTCACGGTCAACATTAACTGATTATCATCCAATGTGTTCTTATAATGGAAAAAGTAAAGGCAACATGTAGTTTATATGTAAATTTATTTATTTATTCAAAAGAAAAATTATTTTAAATATTTTCAAAATACCCTTAGTACTATTTTTTTTCTTCCAGATTAACACCCTGGACTATGAACCATTTTGCATCATACACCCTTCGTCTAGTTTTCGTCAAGAAATTATCTGTAAATGCATCACATGAAAAGCACGTGATGTAAATTTGTTTTTGGAAACCCATTTTTACCCTTTATACCAGTTTATCATTTGACATGTATTCACCACTAACGGGTCAACAACTCTCTCTCTCTCTCTCTCTCAAACCCCTTACGGATTGCAGCATCTCTCTCAATCATTTCTTTCTCAAAATTTTCTCTTCTGGTTGTCTTCCTCTTTCTATTCTCTTTCACTCTCTTCTAGTCTCAACTCTTCTCATCTCACTTATCGTGGCTGCAAATCCCAGGACAGAGAAGGCATGCGATAGTTTTTTGATTTTGCATGTTATTGTTGTGGTTACCAAAAATATAGATATAAATAGCAAGGAATGAAGAGATTTGCATTGTGAAGAAAATTTTTGTAAGAGGGTTTTGCTTTAGATCAAGCATTTGAATCACCCATGGTTGCAGTAATGTAAAAATCATTGTGGGGTGTGGTGGGATTCTTCCTACATTTTAATTATTTTTTTCCCTTTGATTTCATGTCTGCCATTAACTTACCGAGGTTACCTTACACAATCTCTATATGGCATTTGGGAATGGCCATATTATCTTCTTCATAACAACTCTGCATTATATATTAACTCGTGATTCATACTTTCTCGTTAGCAAATTTTGAAGATAATGAGCAATTCTTCTGTAATGGTGGTTTAAGAATTAAGTGACATAGAGAGATAGAACTGAGCAATAGAGAGAAAGATAAAGAGAGCAAATGAAGATGGAGTGAGCCTGTTCAGCTATGAGAAGGAATTGTATTTTTTGCAAAGCACTATCGTCAGTATTAGGTACAAAGTTGTCATTTTGTATTTTTTTTTTTTTTTTGTGCTAATTAAATTTAAAATAGTAAGGCCATATAAGTAATTTCATATAACATTTAACACAGACCAACACCAGTTAGTTAGTTGGATTTAGCTGCAAATTTTGGGTAGTGGCAAAATTCATTTATGGGGTAGTTCGCAGAAAAAATTATATTTCAAGGGTGCTTTTTTGTGGAAAAAAAAAGGGGTGCTTTTTTTTCAAGGTCTCAGTTGCCAACCTCAAATCATTGTCTCAGCACCTAGGTGCATCAATTATTTATGGGTTAACTTAGCATTTACATTTGTTATTTCTATAATAATGTTCAAGGTCTGCAGTTTTATATCTATATCAGAATAGTTCAAATGATCAAGGGATTTTCCTCTAGAATCCTATATAAGAACATATGCTAAAAATTCATCACATCTCATCCTTCATAAGAAATACTACATATTAGTCCCAACCACATCTCTAAGAGTCTTCAACAATCTTATAATTGATTTGTCATTATATTGTTGCATGCTTGGATTCTCAAATATACAAAATTAGAATTCTTATAATGGTTTATATTCAGATATTGGTTACTTCAACGATTAACACAAACTTATGCAGGACAACGCAGTGAATCATATTTTTTGATATCCAACTACATGCTTAATGAATTATGCAGCCAATATAAGTAGCATGCTCATCTCCTTACATACTCGAGTGTGGATATGGATATTTGTTTCGATAAATGTGTGGATATGGATGTTGCCACCAAAAACTGGACTAATTCCACAACACGCTCACAAGATATTGAGTGCATAACCAGAATGAAACACCCTGTTAGATTCAGTCTATTGGTTTAGCAAGGTGTGAAATGACAAGTCCCAATCTTTTTTTAACTAGGAGGCTAACTACAAGATTGTTATTTTCTAAATTGATTGCGAGACAATCTTTTTCAGTACTGATTATTACACTTTCAATTTTCTGATTATTCAAGGTTACAAACGCACATCACATTTAATGGCATGAAGGCAAGTATATTTATGAAGCAGTCCTATGCCCCACCATTCATTGTGGCGCTCAATTTTTTATTTTCCTATTTTCTTCATAACTCTCTATCTCCAACTTTATCATACTAATAAATTTATAATTTTCCTCTTGTGAGCTCATCATATGATTCATATCTAAATTTAGTTTAGCTTTACCATGGTTTTCTTATGCAAGTAACTGAAAAGGTTTCAGCCGCTGAATACACCAATTTTCAAGAATTAAATCAAAATGACTGCCATCTAAAAAGGGTAGGAATCAGCTACCGGCATGGTTAGACAACTTAAACTTACAGCTCAGTTATGTAAATATGATTTACACTAATATATTTCAACGTTTATCTACACTTTTCCTAGAAGATATGAGCATAAAGCAAAACAATCAAACCAAATGGAAATTGAAAGAACAACCTGAAGTTATTTATGGAAAAGAAAAAAAAGAAGAGACAGAGAGAGAGCAACCTGAAGTTTATGCAATTCGTGTGATATGGATCTATATGCATCCATAAGGAGCTCATTCTGCTTCTCCAAATGCCTGCACAAAGCATTTCAAACCAAAACAACTCAATTCAGAACAATTTACATATATATATATACATATAATAGTTCGACTATAACACACGAAAATTTAAATAGTTTACCTCAAAACCTCTCCTGTGTGCTTAGGGTCCATTCTATCGAACTGATTTTTTATTTTACAGCTGTGTTTAAAACCCTAGCTGCAAATCGATAGCAAAGAAAGATTGAATTTTTGAAGAATTAGTAGAGTCTCTAAAGGAATGTTCAAATTATTTGACCACACGCGCATATATATAGAGAGATGAATGCCTGATTTTTTTGATAACAACAGAGACAATTAGGGGGGCAGTCAAATTGCAATCTATGAAGCACAGTGGGTGAAGTCGTGAAAAGGGTAAGTGTGATGCCGTGTTTGTGGTGAGGGTGATGTATGTTGATTGGTGTTGGGGTTAGGTGGGTGGATAATTGGTTATGGTGAGGATGAGCAATCAATGGGTTGGAAGGTTATATAGGTGACGGCTGGCGGTGGTGGTTTGTGGCCGTGAATTGAGAAATTGTTGAATAAGAGGAGAGAGATCTGCAATGCAAAAAAAAAAAAAACCCTCATTACCTGGTTGAAGGAGAGCTTCTTCCTTTATTTTTCCTCAACTTCTCGCCGCTCAGCAGTGGTGCAGAGGAGAGGACCCAAGGTCTGAAATTTTTCAAAAGCAGATAGGAGAGAACAGGTCGTGGATTCGTGGGGGGAATTGGGTATTACCGGGAGTATTAGCCTATTGGGGTTTTTTATTTTATTTTTTCCTATTGTTAATTTTATTTTATTTTTTTGCAATTTTCTATTGTTATTTTATTATTAAGCCATAGAATCAAGGAAAAATTACTAGCAACGGTCTACTATTTTCATTAAAAAATAAATAAGTTTTAAAAAAATTAAAACCAAAAGGTCTTAATTTTGATTTTTATTCTTTTTTTAAGTTATTAAATTTTCTATTTATACCTTTACTAAATTAGACATTAAATTTAGACTTAAACATTTATGTATACCCTTACAAAATAAGAGATAAATTTAAATATAAAAAAATACATTTTATTAAATTTCTTATAAAATATTTATTATCTAAATTATAAAGCAATATTACTAAGTAACAAATTTTATAAATGAAAAAATTCTTTAAAGTATAACTCATTGACCCTATATAATTTTAAACTTATTTATTTTTTAATGGGAAATAAATTTGGTTGTAATTTTTCTTATTTTATTTTCTATAGCAGGCCGAAATGGTACAAGATTTAACAAGGTCGGCAAATTGGGTTGTACTGCCCATTGTCACAGGGGTAAATTCTGAATACGAATCTAGTAGCCTGTGATGGCACTAAACCAGAAATATAAACAACTTTTTCTCTAAATTTCTAACTTAGCCCAGCCAACTCACGCTTGCTGCCTAGAACACACAACAAGTAAAACACTCTCACACACAAGTATAGTTACAAAAATGTAAGGACGATAACACCCACGAATTTACAGAAGCACAAGGCTTCTAACCTTTTACTATTATTCACAAAATAGTACAAGGAAATGTCTCAACCTGTAGAAGCATACAAGAGTCTCTCACAACACAACTTTGTGTCTCACTCTCAATCATCCTCTCTACAGAACCCACATTAGCAATATATAAGCAAACTCTTGAAACCGCCCACAACTACCCACTAAAGTGGTGAATGTCACTCCCATCCACCTAGAGTCATGCTGGCACCCTCTAAATGTGCCAGCACTACATATGCAGTTGACAAGCCCCACTATTAGCTTGTTGGCATGCTCTGCTCAAGCCACGTGTTCACAAGAAGTTGCACATTATCTACCACCTTCTATATATCAACATAGTGGAGGAAACCGACCCCAACCACCTGTGTGTTGTCCCCTTATATCTGTGCCACTTGCATGGGAAGTTACTCAACACACCCCCACTACCCACAATATATGCACACTGGTGGGAAATGTTAGTAACTTTTCCCAACCAACTGAGCCCACTTAGCTAGCCATCTTCTATAACCATAAGTAACTTTTCCCAACCAACTGAGCCCACTTAGCCTTCTTATGTAACCATAAGCCATGACTTGTGTAGTCCATACTTTAGCAATATCTAAGTCAACCTTGTGAATTTAACCCGTGCCAAGTCTATTAATTTGCACCCACATATAAATGTCACTGAGTGCACAGCGTGCCAAGCCATGCATGCCCAAGTTCACACCGAGTTGGACGCTTGCCCACGCGCTTATCCGAACGCCTACGCGCTCGCCCGCGCGCATATCATTTCTCACTTATTTTCTTTATTTACGAAAATGCCACTGAGCACCCCCAGTGCACGCTGATGGCATCCCATGATTGTCAGAGGGCTTGTCAAGGTCCCAACCCAGTAACTCCCATACTCTTTTAGCCCAATTATTTTTATGGGTTACTAAAAATCTCGAGTTTGTTGATATTAATATTTTAATTTTTATACGACGTATATATTGTTTTTATTTAGATTATTTTATTATATTATAGTTAAAAGTTGCCCACTACTAAAAATCTTGACTTCCCGACTGAAGATTCCTAATCAAATCAAAGAGGGATTGGACTGGGTGAGTCTTTAACTCAGTTAGGATAAAAAAAAGCCCATACACATGGCCTTGTACAATGTACAAGCAGCTAAATTTACAGAGGACACCTCCTCCATGATTGAATGTTTAAAAGTAGGAGAGGGATGGTATTGGTATCCAACCATGTTCTGTTCTGTTCTTTGGAAGAAAGAAAGGTCGGGCTGGCCCATTCAAGATTCAGTTCACCATGCCCATCATGGTATTATGGGCACAAATTAAAGCAATTTCCCCGCACCCCATGGCGTTCCATATATATATATGTGTGTGTCCATCGTGTGAACCCCTTCTTGTATCTACATATCTCTGCATATAATTTGATTTTAATTTGATCTCATAAATCAAAAATAGATTCAAAGGTGCAATCAGATAATTTGTTAGTGATCCCAAACTTCATAATTTATGAATTAAACAAAGGAAATAAACCATGGAATCCATTATGAAGCTCACACCTCCTTCATCTTATCATCATTGTTCGCAAGTCAGCGGACTTTTCTTTAATGATATATTTGGTAAAGCGAAAAAAAAAATAAAAAATTAATGAATTTACCATCATATATGTCTTTTATTTTTCTTTATTATTATTATTATTATTATTATTATTATATTTTATCTTTTATAAAAATAAGAGCAAATTAATTTAATATTAACAAAATTTTATTAAAAATGCTAGTCTTTCTTTCCATATCATCCCACTTTTTGAAGGATAGTAAAACTAACTTGTCAATCTTTAAGTATCCCTTCAATTCTCCTAATACTTTCATTTCCCTTCTCTTCGGTCCAAAATTTATACAAAAGACACAAAAAAAAAAAAAAATATATATATATATATATATAAATAATATCATTTAATTTTATTTCATTTTTTTTTTATTTAATTTTTTAACAAAAAAAAAAAA
>JAOTQH010236008.1:0-13213 GCA_025631255.1 Cornus kousa
ATGTACGTGAATAGGGTTCTCCATCCTTTTGAAGCCATATAACAGTATATATATAGGCACCCCTAAAACCCTAAACCCAAATTTTAATCCACGATGGAAAACCTAATTAAGTCCCAGTCTAGTCGGCGTGAGATAATAAAAGACTAAAACCCTATATTTCTATTACAATTAGAGATACAACGCTAACCCAATTAATTCCATTTAAATAGACTAACAAAATATTTAAATAAATTTAAAACTAATAATTCAATTACAAGGCTAATAAAAACAATAAAAACTATTAAATAACCAAAAATTTCAATTAAATAAAAGAAGTAAGAACAAAGAATCTTAAAGTAACCATCCACAACCAAATAACAATTTATTCAAATAAGTTAAATAATAAGTCAACACATAATTAAATAATTTGACAAATAGGCACATAGTCACAAAATAAATTTAAAACAAAATGCACATAAAATCCACTTTAAATTCCAATTTTATCCTTTCCAAAACTAGGGGTATTACATGCCTCTTCTAATTATATATCATTCTTTTTATTACTCTATTCGTCCTAAAAAGAGTCACGTTTGGGGAACTGTGACTCATAACTTATGTGTTACAATTCCCAAAAAATGACACTCTTATTTGGACTGAGGGAGTAGTAAGGAATGGAAGAATTTCAAGCAATGTTTATGTAATTTGTTGCCAAAATTTCAAACGCAAACAGTTTGTGTGGTGACTTTGTGGGGTGGGTGAGGCACTGGTAGGCTACCACACTGGGCGAGCTATTGGTGCACAATCCTACATCACCTGGGTAAGGAAAATATGAAGTGTTATATAGTGGCATTATCTTCAATTGGTTAAGGTTAAACCCAAGAACAAAATCGTGCGGGTTCGGGCCCAACATGGCTAATATTATACCATGTGGTGGTCATTAAAAATGGTATTAGAGCTTAACCTAGTCAGAAGAGTGGCCAACGAAGACGTTAGAGCCCCAAGGTGAATCAACGAATGGAGGAGCAAAATGGCAAGATGGATCTCAAGTCCAAATGGGCCCGAATTTAAAGAATGAATCCAGGGCCTGAATTTGAAGAATGAGATGGCTTTGAATCGTGATTTTTAATAATTGTCTTAGTTGATATTAAGACTATTATCAACAAATGAATGAGATGAATACGGTTTTAGATCGTGATTTTTAATAGTTGTCAATTTCTTCTTATCAGTGGTGTGATTGCGCTTATATGGGGCCCGGATTTGAAGAATTGGAAGAATAAGATGAATTCAGGGCCCAAATTTGAATAATTTAAAGAATGAGGTAAATATTCAAAGTTATCTCAATTTATCCATATTAAATAGGAATGGTCCTTTGTTTTTTATCCTCAAACCTTAGCCTGCAAGTTACAGAGAACTCTATTTATGAGTGAAAAATATAATATATTGAGAGAAGTGCGTATAAAAAATGGAAAATCAAATTAAAAGCAATTTCATTTTATACCTATTCAACTGAAAATTAATTCACCTTTGAGAAAGAAATGGAAAGATTGTAGGGTGAGCTATATATAAAAGATGTATAGTATGGTAAGCTATTTGTAAAAGATGTATAGAGAAAGAGCTTGCGCATAATAGAAACGTGGCTTTGAGAAATTTTTACTTTGTCCTTACACATAAAATATTAAGAAAAATCGGTATTTCTCTAATTTTAGATATTCTTTGATATTAATAAAAATAAAAATTAATTTCCTTATTTATTACTTTACATTTGTCAAATGAGTAAGTAAGTATTCTCCATGCTTTGAGTTATTTCTCTATATTTTGAGTTGTTTCTTCTCTTTACATGAACGTATATTATACAAAAAGAAACACATGTTTATATATACGCATAGAGGACAATATTTTTTAACTACTTAAATTACTTCTAACATTATTTCCAATCCAAAAGGAAAAGAATTCCAACATGTACGTAGGACAATATTTCTTTAACTGCAAAATTTATTGCTAACATTAATTCCAATCTGAAAGGACAATAATTCTAACCCAAAGAGCTTATGGTGTACCATATATTGATGGAGATTAACAGATTGGAAGATCCAAGGAAGTTTGTTTTTCATTTGTTTAATAGTCTTAATATCAGCCAAGACAACTATTAGAAATCACGACCCAAAGCCAGATTCACCTCATTCATTCGTTGATAAAAGTCCAAATATCAACCAAAACAATAATTAGAAATCATGATCCAAAGCCGAATTCACCATATTCTTCTAATTCTTCAAATTCGGGCCCCCCAATTCACCTTCTTCTTCCAATTCTTTAAATCCGGGCCCCAAGTAAGCAAAATCACACCACTGATAAGATGAAATCGACAACTATTAGAAATCATGATCCAAAGCCGTATTCACCTTATTCATTCGTTGATAATAATCTCAATATCAGTAAGATAACTATTAAAAAATACGATCCAAAGCCGGATTCACCTTATTCTTCCAATTCTTCAAATTCGGGCCTATTTGGACTTGAGATCCATCTGCCTTGCCATTTTGCTCCTCTATTCATTGATTCGCCTAGGGCCTAATGTCTTTATTGGCCACACTTTTGGTTGGGTCAAGCTCTGATAGCATTTATAAAGACTCACTCCACTACATGGTATAATATTATATGTTTTGAGCCCGAGTTCGAATAATTTTTTTTTTAGGTTTAACCTCAAAGGCCTCATACCAGTTGGAGATAATACCACCATATAAGCACTTCATATTTCCCTTACCCAAGCGATGTAGTATTGTGCACCTATAGCTCGCCCAGTGCGGAAGCCTACAGTGTATTGTTGAGACAGTTAACTGAACCTTTGTCATGCATAATACAAATATTATACTTATAAGCTACCTTTCGTCTTTGTATGCGACTTTTAGTTAGTAAGACTTTCTCATTTTTTATTTATTTTTTATACGTAGTAAAAAATATTATTAGTAAAATACTTCATATTTCCTAAAAAGAATGTCCTTTTTGGGGAGTAAAATTTTTTAAGGGGATATGTGGGCCATGTATTGTCCCTTTGAAAAATTACTAACTTATCCTTTTAAGTTTTAAATTTTCAAATTTAAAATTTTAAACTCCAAGGATATATATGAAAAACATGTAAAACATATTATTTGAAAAAAGAAAGTAAACAATTATTTTAGGACAACCTAAAAAGAAAAAATGGACATTTTTTTGGGGACAGATGGAGTACTAAACAACGGAAAGTAAATACAAATATTTTCAAAAAAACTATTTTATGTCCAGGTAAATGAAGGTAATAATTAAATGCAAAAAATTTTTATGATCAGATTATTGTTCTTGTTAATACTCTATTAAGGATATCTCACTAGGTCAACCCAGACTTAGACTTCCTGACCCTAGCCCATATCCATTTGGACTAATTCTCACAACCATTAGCCCAACATAGAAATAGGTCCATGCCACACAAATCTGGCTGTTTTTCCTTCTTGACCCTAGCCCATAATTTTTAGATTTTCTCACAAAATTCATTGGAGTGACATAGAAATAGCTTCTACGTTATTGACCATTTTGTTAGTGTATTAAAAACATCCTAAGATAATGTAATAGAGTGCTAGAATTTAAGTTGATTACAAACTTTAATGTTTAAAAAAAAAAAAAAAAGTTTCATTGAACCTAAACAAAGATAAAGAGTAATAGTCCCAATATCAACCAATGCGACTACTAGAAATTACGATGCAAAGCCGGATTCACCTTATTCTTCCTATTATTCAAATCCGGGCCCAGTTGGACTTCACATCCATTTTCCATGTACGTTTGTTCCTTAACCGCTTCGTTGATACAATTCAAATGATAAACATAATAAAAAGATTACATAAGTTGTATCTTCATCTGTAACTAGTTCCAACATTGCTTGCAATTATTCCATTCCTTACTAATAAAAAGAATGATATAGTAATAAAATGAATAAAATATTTTTAATTAGCTAGCTAGTTACATGACATTATTCTCAAATCCTAAAAAATGTAACTATTCCTTGATGATACTGTAATAATAAAAATGAAAGCCACATACACCATAAGACTCGAGTAACAGTATATAAAATCAGGAGGCATTTGGCATCATTTTGACTCCACTCCTAATTTATAGGTCTTTTCAAGGTTCAAATGAACAATTTCCAAAATGAAACAATAGAAAATAAAAGAACAAAAAATTAAATGTTGAATATTAAAACAACCCGTGATAAAACCACCACCCTTCTACAATTGAAATGCCGAAAAAATCAGACACCATATCGTGTAACTTTCATTTTGAATAATAATACACTTTTAACACATAAGAAAATCAGATTGAGCAATCTCATTTTGTATATTAAAAAACTATTGACACCAAAACTTGGCAGCCACCTCAACGGTGATGTCGACTAGTGAGGAGCCGACAAGTGTTTAATATGTTTTAAGGGAAGTCGGCCAATAGAGAAACATTATGAGGAAATCTAGGAAAATATATTCAGCCATCTTACCAATAAGGTTGTTGCTGAAATATAACAACATAGATTTGAATTAATTTAAATATAGTCATTGATTGAAAAGGAAAAACTTAGAGGTTTAGCTAAAATAAACAACTAAATCCCTACGAAGTAGGAATTTAGTTGGAGAAGGAGAAAGAAGGTCGTAGAAGATGGCAGCCATGATGTGGGCAAATCTAAACAAGGCAAGTGGCATTTACGAATATTCAACAATGGGCCTTGAAGGAAATACGACGGCGGCCAGAATTATGGAAAAAAGTTGCTAAAAATTAGCAAACCTTCTGAGCAACGAGAGCTGACCAAGTATAAGGAATTAGCAAATACAAAAGAAGATATTCGGCTAAGGAAACTGAAAACAGAGAAATTGAAGGCAAAGCACACTGGGTTTGACTCAGTTTGAATTACGAAGAGAAATAATCAAAGTAAAGAGGTATTTTAGCAAGAAATAAAGATAGATTAGTTAGATAAGACTTCTATAAATAGAAGCATTGTAATTTTATTTCAATTTGTTCAGCACCAACTACAAAACAACATGAATCCAAAGTTCATCAAATGACTCAACGTCATCTTATCTTCAAATCTTTTGTCCAATTTCATTCGAAGAAACTAAGTTCCAGTAACTTACTCTTCTTTTGCAATGCTTAATTATGCTATTTACAAATTTAATCATTGTTTTATGCAAACGAATTCAATGACAAATCTTTGATCAGATTGTAGTCATTTCAATTTGGCCAGTTCATTCCATTGCAAACATTACTTTTCAGTCTATTTCAATTCTGCCAATTTCCTTTATTGTCTATTTTAATTCATCCAGTTCATTTACTTTACATCGCATTTTTATTCTTTTAACACTTTTATAAAAAGTCCTTGCAAACAAGGCAGAAAAGAACCTCGTTAGGAGTTCTTACTATTCTCTCTTCCACACAATCGCCTGAAGTCAGCTACCAACGAAAAAGGGATAGGTTGGTGTTCAATCATATTTTGAGTGTTTTTTTACAAATACTCTGGCACGCCCGCAAAAGTCCATCGACCGGTGAGAACAAAAACCGCGCGAACAGAAACACATGGATTTTATTTCCAATTGAAATCAAGCATTAAAACTAAATTTTAGGGTATTAAGCTGCAAACTCATTTTGTCTGTTAAGAAAAGTGAATATTATTTCTTAAAGCTCCATTAAATTAAAATCACTAGTACACAATGATAACTCTAAAAAAACACAAATATTAAAAAACATAGAAAATCAAATTCAAGCCGTCTCAATTTATACATATTAAATAGGAATGGTCCTTTGGTTTATATCCTCAAACCTTAGCCTGCAAGTTGCATAGAACTCTGTTTATGAGTGAAAAATATAATATATTGAGAGATGTGTATATAAAAGATAGAAAATCAAATTAAAAGCAATTTCATTTTATACCTATTTAACTGAAAATTAATTCACCTTTGAGAGAGAAATAGAAAGATTGTAGTGTGAGCTATATATAAAAGATGTATAGAAGGGTGAGCTATTTATAAAAGATGTATATAGAGAGAGCCCACTCAGAACAGAAATGTGACTTTGAGAAATTTCTAGCTTGTCTTTACACTTAAAATATTAAGAAAATTCTATATTTCTCTATAATTTCATAATTTTAGATATGATTCGTTATTAAAAAAAAAAAACAAAAAACTAATTTCCTTATTTATTACTTTACATTTGTCAAATGAGTAAGTAAGTATTCTCCATGTTTTGAGTTATTTCTCTTTATTTTGAGTTGTTTCTTCTCTTTACATGAACGTATATTATACAAAATGAAACAATTTTTACTGAGGACAATATTCTTTTAACTGCATAAATTACTTCTAACATTAATTCCAATCCAAAAGGACAAGAATTCCAACATTTACGTACGGACAATATTTCTTTAACTACATAAATTATTGCTAACATTAATTCCAATTCGAAAGGGCAAGAATTCTAAACCAAATAACTTGTGGTGTACCATACATTAATGGAGATTAGCAGATTAGAAGATCCAAGGAAGTGTGTTTTTCATTTGTTTAATAGTCTTAATATCAACCAAGACAACTATTAGAAATTACGATCTAAAGCCGGATCCACCACATTCATTCATTGATAAAAGTCCAAATATCAACTAAAACAACTATTAGAAATTACAATCCAAAGCCGAATTCACTTCGTTTTTCCAATTCTTCAAATCCGGGCACCGAATTCACCTAATTCTTCCAATTCTTCAAATCTGAGCCCCAAGTAAGCACAATCACACCACTGATAAGAAAAAAATCAACAACTATTAGAAATCACGGTCCAAAGCTGTATTCACCTCATTCATTCGTTGATAATAATATCAATATCAAGCATGACAACTATTAGAAATCACGATCCAAAGCCGAATTCACCTCATTCTTCTAATTCTTCAAATCTGGGCCCATTTGGACTTGAGATCCATCTGCCTTCCCATTTTGCTCCTTCATTCGCTGATTCACCTGAGGCCTTAACGTCTTCGTTGGCCACACTTCCGGTTGGATCAGGTTCTGATACTATTTGTAATGACCAACTTCACCACATGGTATAATATTGTTTGCTTTCGGCCCAAGCCCGTACAATTTTTTTCTTGGGTGTAACCTCAGAAGGTCTCATACCAATTGGAGATAACACGACCATATAATCACTTCATGTTTCCTTTACCCAGGCGATGTAGGATTGTGCACCTATAGCTCACAACCTACCAGTGTGTTGTTAAGACACTGGACTAAACCATTGTCATGCAAAATACAAATATGATATTTATAAGCTAACATTCGTCTTTGTATGCGACTTTTAGTTAGTAAGTCTTTTTTTATTTTTATTTATTTATATACATAGTAAAAGATATTATTAGTAAAATAGTCCCTATGTCCCAAAAAAGAATGTCATTTTTAGGGAGTAGAAATTTTTAAGGGGACACGTGGGCCATGTATTGTCCTCCTGGAAAGATACTAACTTGCCATTTTAAGTTTTGAATATTAAAATTTGAAATTTTAAACTCCATTGACATATATGAAAAGATGTAAAAAATATTGTTTGAAAAAAGAAAATGGATAATTATTTTTAGACAACCCAAAAAGGAAAAATGGACATTCTTTTTGGGATAGAGGAAGTACTAAACAATAGAAAGTAAATAAAAATATTTTCAGAAAAACAAAAATAGCTCTACGCTATTGACCCTTTTGTTAATGTATTTAAAAAATCCTAAGATAATGTAATAGAGCGCCAAAATTTAAGTTGATTACAAACTTTACTGTTAAAAAAAAAATTGTTTAATTGAACCTAAAACAAAGATAGATAGTAATAGTCCCAATATCAACCAATGCGACTATTAGAAATTACGATCCAAATTCGGATTCACTTCATTCTTCCAATTATTCAAATCCAGCCCCATTTGAACTTCACATCCATCTGCCATGACGTTTGTTCCTCATCTGCGTCATTGATGTAGTTGCATGGTTGGACATCAATTGCAAACAAATGAGCTACGGGAAGATGGCAAGTCAGGCGTATTGAGGCATCTTCTAGTGATTGTACTAATGGGATTTGAAGTTGCCTTACCTCTAAGACATTTTGTATGCAACAAGGACATTTCCAATCGAAGTTACCACTCTACAAATACTCATCATAGCAACCAGCATGTATAAAATGGTTCCAGGGGTGAAACTTAGTCACAAATTGTCCGCGTTAGAACTTTTCGTAACAGATTGCACAAGCTGTATCTTCATCTGTAACTAGTTCCAGCATTGCTTGCAATTATTCAATTCCTTACTAATAAAAAGAATGATATAACAATAAAATGAATAAAATATTTTTAATTAATTGGAGCCCCACTCAACAACTTGAATTTGGTCATGAACGTTTTCAACGGACTTAGATAAGATTTTAAAGAAATAGCCGATGTTATTCGCGCCAGGGACACCGTCATCTCATTTGAAGAATTGTATAATAAACTCATTGAATACGAGTCATGCATCAAACGACAAGAAATCAACTATTCCTCCATTACTGTGAATACCACTCACTTCAACAACAAAGGTGAGAAGTCAGACAATCGCAAAGGAAACAATCAGAACCAATACCCTCAAGGGAACATCAACAACTCTCAGAGAAACAATGGGCAAAGTTTAAATAACAGGTCTAGAAACTCTAATGGTAATGGTAATGGCAGAAACCCTGATGTTTTTTGCCAGTTCTGTGAAAAGATAGGGCATACCTCTCGTCAATGCTACCATGCAAAGAAAATCATGCTAAGGGATAATGCAAATAATTCAACAACCAACCACACGGCGATTGGGGTCGGGACCTCCTCAAATTGGCTTATGCAATCTGTTGCTTCTCATCACATTATAACTGATTTGAACAACCTTTGTTTGCGCCAACATTATGAAGGACTCGATGACATAGTCATCAGTGATGGTACAAGAATATCTATCACATATACTAGCTCCTCTACTCTTACTTCTCCTTCTACTTCATTTACTTTATCCAATGTTATTTGTGTGCCCTCTATGCAACCAAACTTAGTTTATGTTTCACAATTTTGCAACTCTAATAAGACCTCTATTGAATTTTTCCCATATTATTTTATTATTATGGATATCATAACGGGGGCAACACTCGTGCGAGGCCGGAGCAGTAATAATGTGTATGAGTAGCCAGATACATGGGAAGTGGCTTCGACAGTCAAACAAGCATGTGTTGGTATCAAGGCCTCTCTTGAAAACTGGCATAATAGATTTGATCATCCGTCAGCCAAAATTCTCCAGTTTTCCCAGTGTCATCAAGTTATTCTAAGTCCAGTGTCATTTGTAATTCCTGTTTGTGCAACAAAAGTCATAGACTACCTTTTGGTGTCTCTACTTTTACGAGTCGCAGTCCATTAGATCTCATTTATACTAATGTACGGGGACTTCTCCTGTTTAATCAATTAATGGATTTTCTTTTTATATTTTATTTGTTGACCATTTTTCAAAATATTCGTGGCTTTTTCCTATGGCAAAAAAAATCCGATGTTTTCTCATTGTTTTCAAAATTTAAACTTATGGTGGATATATATATATTTTTTCAAAACCCCTATTATCACGATTTATTCTGCTGGAGGGGGTGAGTACCAAGGGTTAAAAAGTCTTATTGAATCACATAGCATTCAACATCTTGTATTGCCACCATACACACCACAACACATTGCATATGTGGAACACCGACATTGGCACATTGTTGAGACTGGCTTGTCTTTGCTTCACAAAACATCACTTCATCTTTCTTTTTGGACACATGCTTATCAAGCTGCACTTTTTTTAATTAACTGTTTACCAACACCAATTTTGAAGTTTAAATACCTTTTTGAAAGCCTTTTTCATAGCGTTCCCAATTATTCAAAATTACGTATATTTGGATGCCTTTGTTACCCTTGGTTATGTTCTTATACTGGTTTCAAATTGTAACTAAGGTCAAAGCCATGCATTTTTTTTTTTTTGTGTTACTCAAATATTCATAATGCGTACAAATGTTTTGATCACAATGGCAACAATAATTTTATTTCCTGTCATGTTGAATTTAAAGAAGATCATTTCCCTTTTTCCTCTTCTTCCCAAAACAAAGAAAATCCTTCCTTAAATGAGTTTTCTAACTGGACAAACGCCTCCCCCTCTTTCTCCAATTTTGCCCATATTATCCACATACACAATTCTGAGTCAACTTCCTCACCTTCTCATTCAAATCACGCATCAAATCCATCTAATATGCGTAAAATCTTAGGCTTTACCTCAGACCCGAAAATCCTACCAATTCTATCAACAGAACCTCTAGTCTGAATCCCGTCCATATTCACTCCCTAAATCGTGGCGATTTACTCTCTACTGATTTGGCGTCCAATTTGTCCTCTCAAGAATAAGATACAACTCTTCACCACCTCCCACATTGGTTGAGTCAACATCTTCATGTGATCCTCGTATCATAGCCTCCCCATACCCTCAATCTTTTCCTTCCAATTCTAGTCCGTCCATAACCAAGTTTAATGCTTTCATGATGCTGTTAATAGTGGATCTTGATATGGCCATCTCAAACACGTCTATTCCTACTCCCATGCAAAAGAATGCTACGTACCGAAAGTCTGATTACCTAACCTCCCTTCCCCAGATTCATAAGCCACCATTTGACCTCAATCAACATACAATGTCCACATGATCCAAGAATCAAATCTTTCAACCCAAAACCATCAATATCACCCCAAAGCATCCCTACCTAACTCCCTTGAACCCACTTGTGTCTCCAAAGCCCTTAAAGATTCAAGGTGGAGGTCTGTTATGTATGATGAACTCAATGCTCTTCTTCAAAATGGCAGTTGGAGTCTTGTTCCTACTTAATCGGGTCAAAATATAATTGGTTGCAAGTGAGTATTCAGAATCGACCGGAATCCTAATGGTAGCATCACTCAATACAAAGCCCGCCTTGTTACCAAGGGCTTTCATTAGCGTCCGAGAGTCGATTATCATGATACATTCAGTCCAGTCATTAAGTTGACTACAATTCAACTTGTTTTATCTCTTGCTCTTAACAATGGGTGGCGGGTCCATCAGCTAGACGTCAATAATGCCTTTTTGTATGGTTGTTTGTCAGAAGAGGTGCACATGTCTCAACCTCCAGGATTTGTTGACAAATCTCATCCCTTTTATGTCTGTAGGCTTCACAATGAACTTTAAGAAATTAAACAGGCACCAAGAGCTTGGTATCAAGAGTTGAAATCTTTTGTCATCTCATATAGTTTCACAAACTCTAAAACTGATACATCTCTGTTTATCTATCGTTCTAACTCGATTACTGTTTATTTTTTAATCTATATTGACAATCTTCATATCACAGAGAATTCTAATAAATTCATTTCAGATTTCGTCAAGGCTCTTTCTAAAAAAAATCTCTATTAAGGACCTTGGTGATCTTCATTTTTTCCTTGGTGTTGAAGTTATCCCAACCAAAACAGGGCTCTTCTTATCCCAACACAAGTACATCCGCGACTTACTTGAGTGAGTCAAGCTGACAGGGTTTAAAGAAGTTGCCACACCAATGTCTACGTCCACCAAACTAGTCTTGCGGGATGGTAGTCCCTCTACCGATATCACTCAATATCAGAGCGTTATTGGCATTCTTCAATATCTCTCCTTAACACGCCTGGATATTGCTTACTTAGTGAACAAGCTAGCGCAGTACATGCATGCTCCCACTCGGCTCCACTCGACGTCTACCAAAAGGCTTCTCTGATATCTAAAGAACATTCTCTACCTTGGTCTTCATCTTCAACGTCATGCCAGCTTCGATCTTGTTTCCTATTCCTACGCTGATTGGGCAAGTATCGTGACGATTGTACATCGATCTCTGCCTTTATCATTTATTTTGGTGGTAACTTGATCTCTTGGTGCTCCAAGAAGTAATAAATGGTGGCTCGCTATTCTACCGAGGTCAAGCACCAAGCCATTGCATCTACCACTGCCGAAACTTCTTGGTTACAAAATTTGTTGCTTGAACATGGCATATCTCTTTCTACCAAGCCTCAGTTCCTCTGTGACAACCTCGGTGCGACATACTTCTGTGTCAATCATGTTTTCCATTCGCATATGAAGCATATCGCGATCGATCACCATTTTGGCAGTGACAAAGTCGCCAATGGTACTCTTCAACTTGCTCATGTATCCACCCACGACCAACTTGCTAATGTTCTCACCAAACCAGTCTTCAAGCAGCGGTTCATTTATCTCTGGTCCAATATTGGTATTTTCAACGGAACGCCATCTTGCGGGGCATATTAGGCAACATAATCATTTATCCAATAATATCTCCCACAATCTCTCCTAACCGACTGCTCCTCCATGATTATAGCAACTCTTTATTAATTTGACTCATTATTAATTCTTTCTATGTATTGCTTATTATTTCCTTGTACAATCTGTAATCCTTTGCATAAATATTGTAAACTCATATCTATAAAAATGGCATTTTCAAAACTTTTTCAAGACTCTTTACTAAAGTTCAGTTTTTTGTTTTTCTAGAACTGAAACTCAACAAACCGTTTTATGTTTTTCGAGCTTTTAAGAATTATTTTCAGAAAATTAATCCAAGCATGCCCTTCTTTTTCTTTTTCTTTTTTTTTTTTCTTTTTTTTTCTTTTTCTTTTTTTTTTTTTTTTTTTTTCCTTTTTGAAGATTTAATACCGTTGTACTATCTAGGGTGATAAAAATCCTCTCCAGCGCCACAGGGAATATGTTCCAGTCGGTGACTGATCTATGGTTCTAGTAACGCCAAGTCGCATAAGTGGGGATGGATTAAAATTTGTTACTACATACTGCAAGTATAATACTTTATATAAAATACCAAATTTTAGCAGACGACGTTTTTTTTTTCTTTCTTCCTTCCCAAAACCTTAAATTCTTAGCATTATCTTATCAAAATCTTTGGTTTGATGTCGATTGATTGATTCAAGGTATAAATCATTTGTTGTTAGTATTATATCTTTGGTTTTGCTATTGATTGGTGGGAAGAAGATCTCTATGGTTCTCAAATTGGATAGCTAGATAACTATGGTTTTGCAATTGATTAGTGGGAAGACAATATCCATGGTTCTAAAATTGGATAACTTCATCCGAGCATGACAAAACCTTTTATACACACATATATATACATATATACA
>JAOTQH010236027.1:0-13213 GCA_025631255.1 Cornus kousa
GGTGATAGGTGATAGGTGACTGACTATAAATTGAAAATGCTTTCAGTTCTTAATTACCTAACGAAAATACCAGTCTCTTTCACCAATGGATAGCTTGTATCAGTCTTTGTCACCCAAAATAAATAAATAAATAAATAAAAAAATAAAAAAATTAAATATTTCAAATAACATCAAGTTGAATTTTCCATTCCTTAAATATAAAAGTTATAATATTCACGGCCCGAGCCCTTTATTTTGTATTTTGTAGATGGACTATTGTGCATTGCTGTCATTATTATTATTGTTTTTGAAAATTTAAGCAATTCATTATTTCTTTTGTCATCATTAAAAAGGCATCAAATCCATTAAAATAATACTCCTATGAGAACAATGCCGTAGGTAGGGGGAGGTGTATCCTCTTCTGCCCCTGCAATCGTTTAAAAATTTCGCCTCTATTCCCGTCCAAAATCGCAAAATATTTGTCTACTTACTAAATTTAAACAACATATTTCACATTTTTTCATAAAATATTCTTAAAATTTTAAAAAATTTCAAACTTGATTATATATATATTTAAACTTGAAAGGGTAGCTTTGTAATTTTGGAAGGAGACAATGCAACAATTACATGTCTTCTTAAAAAGTCTGCTCCCCAAAAGGGAAATCTAATATGGACGTAGTGAGTATTTAACAAATAATGTGATTAGATCACTAAATTTTTCATCGATCGGTGGATCTTATTTCAACTTTAATTAATGGTATTTAAATATGAAACTATTACATTTTTTAATTTATGGATTGTTCTTTATAATAGTAAGAAGATAAATCATTTATCAAAATCTGTAACTTAGTGGCCCTTCTTTACTTTTCAAAAGAAAATGTCGAGGGTTTAAATCCCTTCTCTATAGAATTTGTGTAGAAAAATTCAAAATAACCAATAATATTTAGTTTTACACCAAATTTACTTACAAAAATCATGATGTTTGCTATTAATATTCTCTAGTTTCATTTTGATCGAAGGATTTGAAATGAATGGATTTAAAATCAACAATTTAAGTGATATAATTTGATGAATTTAAAAAGATTTCAAACAAATAATTGTGAGAGACCTATCATGGTTGTGTAGATATTGTCTATGGTTCGCAATCGCGGTATCGGTTGCGATGTAACGGATTCTGATGAATATCAGTGTAAATCGACTGGTTCATGGAGGTGTGTAACGGTATCAGACCTGCTATAAACCCATTGATATGGCAAATCATGATACTGTTTGCTTTGTACTCTCTTAGTATTCACGGATTTCAAAACAAGTCTACACCGTTAGGAGGTGTCCATGCATAGTTTCCAACAACCTTTTCCCCCCTTCTGAAGTGATGTGGAAAAATCACATACTCTTAGGACTTATCGTTCTTGTTGTCCTGACCCTCATATAGTTGTGGACGCTACGACCATAAGAGTTAAGTTAGCAAGGACGTTAGGTTCCAATAGAGGGTGATTGTAACATTTCACACCATTTTATGGGAGAGATTGTTGGCACTTATATATGTGAATGCCTTATGACTGTGCAGACTTGTTTTGAAAATTACGAGTATAGAGAGTGTGTAAAGCTAATAAGATATATATAACAAGATGAGTTATAACAAATGGTATCTGTAACGACTTGATTCCAGGGATCTGAATTGTTAATAAGTCCTTGCCCGAACCCGAACCCGAACCCGAACCTGAGGTCAACTAAGGGCAAAATGGTCATTATGCACCTTACTATAAGTTATGAGTCATAATGAAGTTATACTAGTAATTTATAACCATATTGGATCATTAAAGAATGGTAAATGCCGGAATCCTAGGTTTACGAGGGGTAAAATATTTATTTCAAGTTAAAATTAGAAAATTAGGTTGATGCCAATGGAAAGGTGGCTCAAAATGAATCAATCTAGACTCAAGAATGGCTTAATTTAGGTTAGAAATGACCAAGTTATGAATGTTTGAAGTTTGGTCAATCCAAGCGATTTTGATAACCTCAAGATTATCCAAGTCTGGGAAAATTCGATCAATAGGATTGAAATCTAATTGGTCGGGCCAAGAGCAGATTCTGGCATTATTTAAGATTTTTTTAAGTATAGGAGAATCCGATTGATTGGATCCTAACCCGATCGATCGGGTTTAGCCAAGAAATGGCCATGGACTGCCAAGAAAGTTTTAATTGGTTCCTACATCACAATTATATTGATGGACACATCCTTACAACTCAAAAACAGTCCTGAAACATCCACATACATAAATACATTAATATGGCAACATTCTTGCAACATAATACGTCCAATTTACATCATTAAATGGCTATAGAATTCTGAAATGTAATAGAAGTCATTATAAGACCACAAAAGATGGATCATTGGCCTTAAAATCATTTTTCCCCAAAAGTTCATATAAGTAGCCATCAATTTACAAACTTAGCAAAAGTTTACATCATTGGTTACAAGGTGCCATACAGATAAAAAATATACATAAGTATGTTGTCTATGCAATTAAGTCCGGCAAAAGTACTCTCAATGCATCTTCCACCTCTTTACCATTTCCTGAAAAATGTTAATGATATGCTGACCGCCACAACTCAGTATAGGATGCCTAAATAGTGTTTCCTCAAGTCGAGTAAGTATAACAAATACCACGTAAGAGCATAGTAGTAAGAAAGGGGATCAAGGGACTTCAATCACATTTTAACCTTCAAACGCATACTTTAAGATTAGATAATGAAAGGGCAATTTACACAAACCTCCCCTATGGTTTGCCATAATTAGACGGACTTTCCCTCTGATTTGGGAATTTATTCGGACCTCCCCTAAAAATAAAAATATCGCACACGGACCTCCCTTATGTGTGACAGACTGTTAAGTACACTAACAAACCTGTCAAAATTAGTAATACCCCCATATTGTTATCTTAAATTACTAAAATACCGATAAACTTTTTATAAGAGTAACAACATATTTATATATATATAGTTTTTTGTTTCCTTTTCAATTCAATTCAATTCAATTCAATTACTTTCCCAAATTACACCAAAGCTGGTAGTAGGGAAATTTCCAAATTCCCAAATTTATGTACTTTCCCAAATTACATCAAAACATGTTTCGTCAATCTGTTATCACTGGCGAATTCACCAGTACGTCTGCAAGTACTATACTCAATCGGCGGAGAACCAAAGTCCCAACTGCCGCCGCCAGCATCGACGAAGCAGTGGAGTATGAAGACCAAAAACAAAGCTTTAACCGTTTGTTTGAATTTGATGTCTGCGAATGAGACGAGTGGATTTGGGAGTAAACCGCTTTGGGCCCGTTTACTAACGCTTTCACTTTCTTACTTTTACTTTCTTCAAAAGTAAAATTATAATTTTACTTTTTTGAGATGGAATAGGAAGTAAAATGACGTTTAATAAGAAGGTTTTATTTTTTACTATTTTGAAAGTAAAAGATAAAAAGTAAATTTAATAATTTTAATTTTAATTTTGCTTTCCTATTATATTTCTCTCTACAAAAAACAGCGGCTGAAATCTCATGAAGAAGATGACGAAGACAACGCTCGCGAAGAAGACAACTTCCAATATTATGCTTGGCGACGGCGAGCACCACACATCCGACCACCACCATATCCAATCCCACCACCAAAAATTAACTTCGGCGAACCCATTGCACCCACAACCTTCGCAACTTCACCCATCTTCAAAATCAAGGTAATTGCTTTTCTCCTTCGCTTTTTGAAATTAAGGTAATGGATTTTCTCACATGGCCTCTGATCGGATGGTACAAAAACGATCGCATCGCAAGAAACGATATGCTCATGAAGAACCCAAGCCCAATGAACAGCCACAACTTTCGCCATGAAAACGTAGACGTTTCGACATCGTAATCGTTCATCGTCTGCTTCTTCGCCAACTCCAATGACGTTTGACTTTCTCGGTGGACTCGTATGCTTTTCTTGTCTGAGAGAATGAGTCAATTGAAGGGTGTGATTCAGATGGATCAAGGGAAGATCAGGTCTGTTGTGGACTGGGAAGGGCCGAAGAAGGAAAGAACAGCTACAGCAGTTACCACAAAGCAGAACCAAAGTCTTCGTGGAGCAATCTCTGTTCTACTTTGGGTGGTGATGGCTTCATTACGGGTCTGTTGATTTGAGAGAGAGCAAATCTGAGTGCTACAGTAAAAGGAAGTAATTCCTTGCTACAGTACAGAAAATACAGAAAGTGAGAATTTTTCACTTTCTCCTCTCTTCACAAAATTAGAAAATACTTCTGTAAAGTTAAAAAGTAAAAATATTTTACTAAACATGATTTTCACTTTTGATTCCTAATTTAGGAATTGACAGTAGAAATCAGGAATTAATTCCTGTTACTAAACAGGCCCTAAATCTTTTGTTATTTCATTTAACACTAGTGCATAAATATGGGCTTACTACTGATCCTAGGTGCAATCCAACATTTATGAAGAACACACTAGTGTCCTCACACAGTGTGAAATCTAGTCTTAAAAAGTCTTATACACAACTTAAATAATGTTTATAAGCTCTTTAGGAACTTTATATTGAGACAACAAGAGGTCAGCGGTCAGCCGCAGTAGAGAGAGAATCGAATGCGTCAAAAAAATCACACCGGTTGCAAAGCACTTGATTATCAAAATTGCCATGCCGTAAATGGCTTGCCGTGGAAAAGGTGCATCACTTGCAACCATATTCCGATGACGCAAAAGAAGAAGATGGCGATGATGGATACGAGCTTGAGGTTTGTAGCGGTTCGGAAGCCCCTGAATGCTAGTTCTCGAGCTATGTCAGTGACACACATACCCACCAGATAGAGTGAGTGAAATTCTTTTAGAGGGAGAAAAATGTTGTTCCAATTATCATGCTTCTGCTACTCTTTTTTGGGTCTCTGCTATTAACCAGATAGAGTTCCTTTACAACACCAACAATGATGAAATCAGCACCAAGTGGGCTGTGTTCAGGCATACTAATGGAGGATACTAAAATTTCTACATGTTGAAGAATGGTACTAACCCAAGCCCCCTTTTTTTTTTATCTGGTGTGAAGAGGAAGTGCTCGACGGTGATCAGCGAGGCAGTCGTTTCTCGCGATGATTTGTTCTGGCGTGCCGAGGGGAGCGTGGTGGGGAGTTGGTTTCGATCGTGTCGCGAATGGGTTCACAGTGGCGATGGCAATGGCGATGGAGATGGATATGGAATTGTTTGGTTGTCGTGTCGCTTTTTGAATGGGATAACTGTGGCAATGGATATGGAGTTGTTTGGCTTGTAAAATTTTAATAAAGTTGTGATTTTTGATTGGTCCATTAAATTGCTAGGTGATATCATCTACTCAAGCAATAAATTCTAGAAATGGCGTAGTTTTAAATAAGGGTAAAATTGTCTTTCTACAGTTCCGTTAACGATAGCTGACCAGACTGGGCAACTTGCAACAATTCAATAATTCAAGGGGGTTTCTTGTACATCAGGGGGTTATTTGCAGATAGGACATACTTCAAGGATAAAATGAAGACTAAGACTTGATTTAGTATTAATATTCCAGTCCCTACTTCAATGTCCATAGCAAAAATCAGAATCTTCATTTGACTCCAAACAGACAATTAGTGTGCAGGGCCGGGGGGACATATAAAAGACCCTTTTCAAGAAAAATCTCTCCTCTTCGGGAGTTCCCATTACCCCAAATCACCAATCTTCGTATGCTAAGCCTAGAGGTCTCGTGAGTCACGAGAGAGAGGCTGGTGGTCGGGGAACAGCCTCACCCTCATCAGGCAGGCTTTTGGGACCCGGCTCTAGAGACTTCTTAGAGAGAGAATAGAGGGAAAAAAGAACTCGGCTGGAAGCTAACGTATGCATGTGTGTATGTGTGGTTTAGTTAAAATGTTCATTTCATAAATTAATAGGATCATTTTCGTCATTTTTATTTATATAAGGGTATTTTTGGAAGTTAAAATTTACCCCTTTGAATGACCTAGTTGATTGACAACGGGTGGTTAGGGTGATTTTGTAAAACCTCAACGGAGGTTGACCACAATCTTTCAACTAGTTTCTTCGGAAGAAATTTTTGAAAAAACTGCAGAGGTAGTTTACACTAAATTCTTATATCTGCAAGCCCTCAATCATCCAAGACATAAAGTTTCTAAAGGTGCAATAGTAAACAGAGAATCACTGCATATAATACTTATAAAAAAATAGGAATAATAATAATAATAATAATAATAATAATAATAATAATAATAATAATAAAAATAAAACGCTACATATGTAGGTGTAGCCTAGTTGCATTTACCTCTGGTAATCCTAAAGCCTTGAGAACGTCATCAGTTAAGTGTTCAAGAGTGGCCATTTCAATCTGCAAAAAAAGCACGAGGCATAAAAATAGCGAAGTAATTTCTTAAGGTAATGGTAAAACCAAAGGCACAGCATAAATTGCAGTAAACAAAGGAAAGCCATAAAATTCACGCACGTCCTCATACTCTAAATCATCCACCGATTCAACCTGCACAAAACATGTGCCACTTGTAAGTACGAAAACACACCTCATATTATGTATTTTATCCCCATTATTTATATTTAATTTTTATAAAAAGTCTTTAGCTAAGATGATGTTTAAGATACACTCTGCATACCCCAAACTCCCAAACAAAAAGGCTGAACAACGAACATACATTTAGGTGGTTGGTATGAGAAGTGCTAATAAATTGACAATTTCCAAAGAGACAAGTTTCATGGGAAAGAAATAGCCTGCTCGTCTAACTGCATGATCAACATATAACAACAATAAAAGGAAAGTAACTCTTAAATACCTATCCAAACCGTTCGAACTCAGTAAAATAGAATAATGAAATTCAATATGAATTGCACCATAAGTACCGAGGGCAGTAACCACTATATCCCGAAGTGATAGGTGAGGGTTGAAGTCCCCAAAGGGGCAAATGGGTGTATCAGTTTTTTGCTAAGGAATAAATCGCACCAAAAGTGAAAAATTAATAATTACTAAATCCGTTAACTTGAGTGGCATTTCTTGCCACACTCCCCAAGGGAAAAGTCAGGTCCCAATTCCCACTGGGACACTTATTTTTGTCTTACCCAGAAGAGGAAAAAAGGAAAGAATAAAAGTTTAATGTAATTGCAAAACACTCTAACAAAATTAAAACCTCATTCTTCGCATCAGTTGTCAAATGCATCGACAGAAGTAATATTTTGAAAAATCGAAAGCAGTAAGAATTGGGCATTTTCCTTAATTCTTTTTACTAAAACATATGCTGCGCCAACTCTTCTTTTTCCAGCAGCATGACTGCCCTCAGGTACTGGCTCCAGCTTTGGTGGATCAGTGTTCACTGGCTGCATATGCTTGTCAACATCGACTTCCTCATACTGCTTAGACTGAACCTCAGGACGTCCTGAAATAAAACCATTTCCACTTTGAGTTCTTTGCTGAAAAGTCCTTCATTAAAGCTATGAAGAAAAATATAACTAAAACAATAAAAGCCATTGACATTTGATCAAAGTACTATGTACAAAAGGCTGCTATATATTATTGTTGTTATTCAAAATTACAACAGACATATATATATATATATATATATATATGTATATAAATCGAATAGAATCATAGCTACAGCCTTTAGAGGAATGTAACTGTATATCAAACAATTCATACTTTTCCAGAATTCAGACATGTGTGCATATTTGCTCCGCCTGCAAAACAAATGACAACGAGTCAAATAAAATAAAAAATTGACAGAAAAGACAGAAGGCTTTGTCGCTTAACATATAATCACACTCCACCTTACATACTAAGGAAACAAAATGTAGAAAAAGGGAAGAGCATCTAACAGATATTAATTACTTAATGGCTCACAGAAGTATAACAAGCATAATTTATATATGTATTACTCGATTCATATAGATCCTTATGCCTTTAATAAAAACGTCATGCTTATTAGACTACCAAAGGCAATGCATAAAACTAGGAGAAAAGAAAGAAAGAAAAAAAAAAAGCAATGCGTATGATACATAAATGAGAAACACCGAATAAACAACAATTGTAATGTCAAACACAATGAACCAAAAATAAATCACGATAGAAAAGTAAACACTAAACACACAAAAAACACTTATGCCGAACCACGGTGGATGTAGGCGGCCAAAGATTTTATTATGCGAACATCAGGAGATTGCAAGTTTCAGCCCCCAAACCCTAGCTCTCACCTTACTCTCTTTCCCGGTGATTTTCAATGCCTCATTCTATCCCACTCCAAACACTAAATGCTACAAGAGAGTACCAAACAGGGTCCACAACGCGCAAGCAAAATAAAGAGGGTCAAATTTTTTTGGGCCCGCACAAAACCACTTTTCGGGTCAAACCCGAGCTGCAACGCGACCCAGGCCAAAACAAATTTCGGGCTGCAACAGAAATATTTGGCAATTTGCTAATAAAATCAAATTTCTTTGAATGAAAATTATCATTGGAATATCACAGCCTAATACAGATTCATGGGAGAAAAGGTATCACAGTTTCAAGTTGCATATCTTTTAATAATTCTGGAACATTATTCGTATTTTTATTTCATCTTCGTACCCCTCAACAACCACATATACAAATGTTAACGACATATATAACATTGTCATTTTCCCTTTTCTTATTTTCCATACAATAAAACATATATTAAATGCAGGACATTTCCCTTGATACTTACATAATATATAAATTTAGGTTCCTCTCAACAAATAATGCATCTTACTATATTTTGTCAAGGCTGGTACATGCAACAAACCAAAAAACTCTCAATACACTATACTGTCACTTGTCAGGGTTAATTGCGCAACTAAAACTTGCCTCTGATATAATCAACAATCAAACACACCCTTCCAATATTTTAAACTTTTCATCACTGAAACTTACTCCAGTTATAAATACTAGGGGCACAAAAACTGTCAACATAAAACACATACATAACGAAACCATGCGCATAATTACCTTAAAAGAGAATCAACCTAGCAATATTTGAGTGATCAGTTTACCATGTACAACACAAAATGAATGTCAAACAACAAGGAAAACCCCATCAAGTGCACATTTTAAACTCCATTTCCCGGCACTCAGTCATATCCGTGTGCTCCATTCGAACATGTGGACATTAAGTCCTTTCATGCCTTCTTTTGTGTCCATATATAAGAAGCTAAAGCAAATCAAATATGCCAATCCAACAAAATATCTCTCTTGACATGTCTAAATTCTCAAGTTCAAACATTTTGTTACTTCTCCATAACAACTGTATCATTTTAACTACAGCAAAAAATAAGGTCGGAAATTCATTCATGAAAATTTTAAGACCTAAACTTTCATTGATTAATTATGAACTGTAAAAATTTGCAAACCAGAAAAACCATCTAGTACTGTGTGAAAGTACTCTTTTTAAAAAATAATTGATAGGTATATAAAAATAAGTATACATAAAATGTCCAGTTGTTTAGTTTTACCCATAAAATTCCATAATCAGATTACCGACTTCTTCCTAAGTGGGCGAATTCTGAAGCTACAAATCACAAATTTTGATAACACTCATTACCAATCATCAATTCTTTACTCAAAATCAGTTCGGCTCCCGTTAACTTCCTCTGGTTCCTATCATCTAAAATCATGCAGAAACAACTAGTTTTTGAGATACGTTGATATGGCAATGAAAACAGATTCGAACACTAGGAATCTGAAAAGATCTGAAATCCTTGACTTATATTGCACCAATATGTTATTTAAAAGATGCTTTTGTTTTTATTTATTATTTTTTGATAAGTAGAACATTTCTTTACACTTCTTGTTTAATTCATATAATATATATATCCATAGTTTTAAGACACAAATGTTAACCATACCAAAAAAACCAAAGTTCCATATGTTTTCAATATGAATGCTATCATTTTTCAGCTGCATTCGCTGACAGTCAGCAACGTACTTGGCCCTGCGCAAAATTGGCAGTCACAGATTGCAACTATAAATGAAGGTTGCATTGATTCCTTATGGAATGGATGGCTATTGGGTCTTTGGATGTGGTTTAGAAACATTTTTATTGAAGTTCCACTCATGATTCTTCTCTAATTGATATTACTTCTGCCCTAAATCCCTCATTCAGCAATGGGAAACCTTGACAGACATTCTGGACCAAGAATTGAGCCATGGTAGTTCTTTTAAGTATGAGTCCTTTTATGATCCTTGACAAAAAAGATCAGTTCATATTGCCCATTTAAATTAAAAGGTTTGAACTCTTCCCATTGAGCCTATTCAGCATTCAGTCATAACTATTTTCACTTAAAATTTCAAACTGAGAAGGTACCGAACAAAAATTAATTGGAGAATCACTCACATCTAAAACTGGTTTCCTCAATTTTCATAGTGTTGAAAAACATAGAAGCAAAGAAAATAAGGAAAGGATAAAGAACAAGTACTTACTGGGAGTCAAAACAAAGTGATGTTAGACTTGCAGGACCGAGGTTCTCAACATTCAAGGCGCAGAGACCTGACCACAACGTTGAAAGCTCCTTCATGTCATCAGAAAGTTGGACGATCAAGATGGAAACATATTGAATGTCGGCATCTAAAACAGTGAAACCAGTCTTCATCATACAAAATATTTTCTTTCCCAAATGAACAAGGCAGCCCGGGGAGAATGCAGGCTCACAATCCACTGGTAAATCTTTAAAGTCCAGTCCTCTAAAATAGAGTGGAACACCAATAAATTGAATGATACCATCTTTTTCAACGACTTGATATGCAATCAAGCTATAATTACGTCCGAAATTGTATACGTAATCATCAACACATTCAGCCTTTCCACCCAAGGGGGGGTAATATAACCCATTCTCCTTTTCCTTTTTGACGACCTGCCACTTCTTCATTTCACTCCCGACTCTGTAATAATAAAATTCAGTTCTGTGTTCGCTGGAAATAAAATCAAAAACTGAAATTAGAATACAGTCCTTGATGACTGCGTAACCGGAGACAACCCTGGGTAAACGTGGGTCCAAACGATACTCAGGTAGGGAAGCATAATCATCATCCCACCCTTTATCAGGGTCCAAACGTTCGAAACACGGAGGATCCACTTCGACGCACGAAACCTTGGTACCTCCAGCAAGCACATAAAAGCCTCTTTCACGGACAGCCATCACTATGGGATGAGGTTTTGTTGCATGTGGAGATGGAAATTTGTCACGCTTTTTGGTATTTGTATCGAAACCAAATGGCTCAAGCTGCACATATTCGTCCTCCCCCACATCCAAATATGAAGCCATCAAGAACAGTTGCGATCCTGAGATGTCACAACCAACGGGTACATATGGTCTAAATTTTTGGGGGTCGTGTTTAAATGCTTTCTCCAGAGGACTAACAACTGCAACTTTAGATCCCCCTCCTCCTCCTCCTCCTCCTCCTACTCGAAATTTGATTTCATAAATTCCAGCAATATATGGCCCAGTAACCAAAGTCGCAACCAAAAACAATGATAATTCCTCATCCGCCATCTTTAACTGCCCCCCTCGATGGAATGGGGCTGTGAACCTTGCAGAATAATAAATTTCAGTTTTGTAGCGACCTGCAACTTCTCCTTTTTCTCTACAGAGAGGAACTGTAGAATCTTCAAAGGCAAACACTCACCTCAGATCAATTCGGGGAAAATTGAACTCATACACCAACCATAACCGAATTGAATGTCTCCTTGCTCTGAAGGGGTGGGAGGACGCAGCAACTTCCCGGCCTCCGCCAACACTACCGGATCCCCGATGATGATGATGGGCATCGACGATGTCCTTTTGATGCGCAGTAACTCATCATGTTCTCTCTCTCTCTCTCTCTCGCTTTTGTGGTGAGGGTTGCTGCTAGGTTAGACCACGATCCACATCTTGTATAGCGCCTTTGGGCTTTCGTTGGGCCTTTGTTTATCATTCACCTGCCCTTGCTTTCTTTTTTGGGCCAATGGCCAATTTCTCAAGCCAAGCCTTGGAAGTTGGAACCAATGTCGCAACTTAAAACAATGTTACTTCCTCATCCGCCATCTTTAACTGCCTCCCTCCTCCTCTGGCGGAGATGGAATGGGGTTGTGAATAAACTCTATGTGCAAAGAACAAATGTTTTAGGGTTTTGGTGCCTCCTACTCCTCCCTGGTCCCGTGTGATGTGTGTGCCTTAACTATGTACGAAATAATATTGATAATTTCAAACCTTGTCGTTTTAAATATTTTTCTCCAGTTTCAGGGTTTCTGGCACCGGTCGCCGCCGAACTTGTTCGGAGTATATCTCTTTGCCCAGAACTCGGTTTTTAACGTTGTTTCTTCTGTTGTTCATATTTTCTCATTTTTGTTCTTTTTCGTTCACGGAGTTTTGCAGTTTAAGAGTGTCTGCTCAAATTTCACTTTTTCGGACCCGAGGCCCTTTCGGAGCACTTTTAGGGTTTTCCTATAAAAGGGGGTGAGACATTTCAATTTTTATCTTCTCCCCTCTTCATGCACGACCAGCAACTCCCATGGTAGCCCAAGGGGGCTACCACCCTTCTTTTCTCAATTAAACCTTCTTCCCTTTGTTAGAAAGTCATAGTGCCTTTGCGTTTTGTATTTGTTCTGACTGCGCGCATCTTTCCCCCTTATTAGAACCCCTTTTTGGACCATTTTTGAGTTCTTGTTTGAGGTCAAGTTAGGATTTTGGTAGGTCCTCTTTGGAGTTTAATATTCACGGCGTTATCCCCGACAAAACCCCGAAGTATTGTCGGATTCAAAGCTGTTTCATTTTGGTGGCTTTTGAGATTTCCATCTCAAATTGAGCTAGGGGATGTTTTAGGATTATGTATGTATTATATTGAGTGTTTTCCATGATTATACAACTTGTTTACATGCCTTGTATCAAATCTAGAAAATTAGTAATATTTATTTCTTTATATAAGATTTAACTTACAAGGATGTAAATAGCTTAAAATTGAACTGTGGCATGATGATAAATTAGGATTTAATATGTTTGTTAACATATATTAAATTGGGATTAATTGAATAAGAATTACATTTTTTATTTAATAATTATCTTTGGTAAAAGTTTAATTCTCATGGACGTATCTTGCATGAAATTAACTTATGATATGTTTTTAAATTAAGTCTTGGCATGTTCTTTAACATACTTTAATTTTAGAGCATTTGGATGAGTTTGAAAATCTAGAGATTT
>JAOTQH010236036.1:0-13213 GCA_025631255.1 Cornus kousa
CATACATACTAGTGAAAAAGCTAGAGAGAGAGAGAGAGAGAGAGAGTACACACACATACATACATATATATATATAGAGAGAGAGAGAGTTTGTCTTAGTTGGTGAGAAGTCAGTGTTAGCAAGGCTTTTGTAATTGGAATAAACAGTGTAACTAAGCCCTGCCGACAAGGATTTCTGTCTCTCCACTAAATGAGTAATTAGATGACCCCAAAACCAAAGGTAGCATAATACTTTTCCACTGACTTTTCTACTGACTTCACTCACCAAAAAGTGAATGCCCAATTGATTCTCAAAATTTTCACCTTTTCTACTGTTTGTGAAGGTGGGTGGGTGAATCTGAAATCCATCAATTGAGAGAGAGAATAAAAATTCACAAAAATGCTTTAAGATGTTTGTATGATGATGAGAGGAAATGATAAGGATATATGTGTGTGTGTGTGTATATATATATAGTTTCTTGCAAATTCTACTTGTATTACCAACAAAAGGTGTAGAACAAACAGTGATAGCTTTCCATTATTGGAACACACTTTAGTTGAAGTAATAGGATGATGACCATCTATTGTCAAATGCCTCATCATGATCCATTTTCTTCCCCTTTTTGAATTGTTTGCATTCATGCAGTATTGAATTCCCCATTGTTGAACTCCTTCAATATCATCTATCCCTCTAAATATATCAAGGACTAATTCATAGCACAACGTTTCTGCAACTACAGGGTGTAGAAAGGATCAGATGTACGCAACCTAATTCTGTAATGAAGAAATTGTTTCTTGAACTCTGTGACCTAACAATCACAATAGAACAACCTTACAATTGCAAACAATACAGATGAAAAAAAAGGAGGAAATAAAACTCATTTCAAATGTCAAAAGAAATGAATGATCATTCCATTTGGTGTAATCCTTCAAGGAATATCTTATGCTATCTTATCCATTAGGAGCCTATGATATACAACCTTCAAGGATTATCTTATGCTATCTTATCCATTAGGAGCCTATGCTATACAACCTTTACTAACCTAAAGTCTCAAACCATAAACACCCTCCTCCTTTTTGCTTGACCTAAGAGTGACCCTCAATAGGAGGGCAATAGAAATATAGCATAGAATATGAGACACAAGCAAAACATACTCAGAAATCTTTCCTGCCAGATTATATAAATCTTAAATGTAACAAGATTTATTTACAGAAGGGGACATCATATGGGTTAAAAGATTTTGAAGAACAAAAATTGCAAATCAAAGGCAAAATAATAAGTTATGTTACAGTCTGGTGTATCATAACTTGTCAAGGGAAAAAAGTTGAAAGATAAAATTTGGGATAGAATCATCTTCATCACAATGACTAGCTAGTTACAGTTCTTCCAACTCGCAAAGCTATCCGAAACCAGGAATGTCAGTCGGACTTCGTTGGAGAATCGCTATCAAGAATTTCCTGTGGAGCTTCATGCAGACAATCTTCTCTACTTTGGGTCCTCCCAATACCTTTTTCACAATCATGGGGAGCATCATCCAATGAGACTGCACGAACGTCACGAGCTTTGGAATGTTTCAAAGAGAAGTTACCGAAAGACGATTTAATTTAAGGCTTTTAAGCCCCTCTCTCTCTCTCCATAGAAACCATAACATAGAAATAGACATCCACTTCTTTTATGGTGGGGCTCAACTCTCCTAAAGGCACAAACCAGAAGATAGGGATGAGATGGCAACAGAGAGAAGTGCTCCACCAGCTAGAAAGATTTGTTCTCCGGTCCTTCCGAGGTTGTTGACCCATGTTGCAAAGGCTTTTCATCCACCCTACCATTTTTTGAGCAACACATCACTGGTTTCTTTCAAAAAGAAACTTGACAGCCAAAATTTCCATAACATGTCTTTTCTTGGATCCTTTCCGGGAAAATTCCACTTCAATTATGATTTAGCAATCACCAACCAAAGCATCTTATGGTGGCCTCTCCAGTCCAACTAAATCTTTGTCAAATGCTTCTGCCACAGAAAAGAGGGATATATTAGAAAGATATCTAAGGTCATTCTTCAGTTGAACTAGCGGAATTTCTTTATTTAACATTTCCGACAAAAAAAAGTGGTCAACAGGTACTAATACTTGAGCACACAGCTTATGTGACTGATGTTGCTGACCAAACTGAGTCAATAAAAAAGAAAAATAAATAAATGACGCAAAAGATAATAACCTGAGTATTTAAGGTGCAAAGAGTTCATTTCAGTTGAAAGAAGTGAAGACTATTTTTTATTTACTTCAGCAAATAACCAGGCTAGGATCACTAGATAATTAAAACAGAAACTAAGGATCAGGAGTTGAGCTCCACAAATTAAAGGAAAATTGCATGGGTTCGGAATCTTACAAGAAGCGGAAATAGTGAGGTTCATCCAAGAATTGGAGTGGCTTGTGCAAACTGAATCTAAATGTGTAAATTCTAAAGCTCAAGTCGGAGCTCACTGGACATGGGGACACTAAGGTTCACGCAGGTACTAGTGATGATTTTGGCTACTGAACCAAGTTTGGAACTCAATCACAACTTACCTAGAAATGGGACCTCTGTATAAAAATAAAAGATAATTAATTAATAATGGTGTTTCCCCATCATTCCACACTGCATCCAACTAGCACATGCAGTCGAGAAATGAACACATGAGAATATACAAAGACATTCAATAATGTTTCTTAAAGATGGACTATGAGATGCTCGGACAAGGGACCCATGAAAAAACGGGATACTGAACTCGAGTGGGAACAGAGGGAAATTATGTTGCATGGACTTTGAAGTGATTGGATTTGTGAATGAATTCCCAGTGAAAGGTTAAAATCTTATTCAACCAGTCAACTATTCACAGAGAAATGAAATGCTAAGTATCACCAACATAGCAATCGAATTACAAAACAAAGTTTTTTTCTTTTCTTCCTCAAAACCTAAGAATGCAAAGGGTGCAATTAAAGGTCTAAAGCATGACTCATATAAACAAAAGCATCAATATCATGATGAAGAGAACTCAATTACTGCCTATTAATATCTGTAAACTGCAGAAACCTTGAAGCTAACTGCAACCCTACAACCAAAACAAAAGGAAAAAAAATTCGCAGATAAGCATAATTTATATGCTAAAACCCAATCAACATACAAACATATCATCCATTCCAAAGAGAACTATTAATCAAAATAAACAATAAAAATGCTAATTGTGGAAACAGAAAATCATCATGCGGAATTGGGGATTCTGAACTTAAAAACAAAGGAGAAACAAAAACCCTTCCCCTTCAAAAATGTTATTCATCCAAAATTACTTGAGGGACCAAAATATTACAATATTCTTCGTGTCTCATGTCTATGCAGCATTTTTTTATCTTTACTGACACGAAGGGTTTCTTTTCACAAATTAATGACTTCAAAAACTATTCTTGTGGGAGATGAGCAATCTCTTGAACCAAGAGGCTCTACGGTAGTATATGTAATTCAAAATTTCGTCAATGTGTCTCTACTTCCCACCAATGATCCAACATCCAGAAAATCTTCTAAACGGAATAAATATATAGACAAGTACCAAATGAAATAAGCCGTGAAAAAAATAATAAGAAATCCTACAAAACTAAAATTCTAAAGGAGAAAAAGGTGTTACATTGAAGATGCATCAACAAAGACCTCATTTAGCACATCATCCTCACCGTTTGCCAAGGCGAACAACTCTGCATCCTTTTCTTCATCATTCGAGGAATCCCGCTTCTCAAGCTTCGAATGAGCAGCAATGAATATCAACTTCTGAGCCCGGTCCATGCCTGCCCTCGAGTGCCCATGGGCATTCACCCATCTCAAGAAAGACCAATTGCACTTGAACCTACATGAAGTTGCATGAAGGAAAATGAGCCTAACTGCAACTTTCCCTAGTGACTTGAATTGGGTAAGGTAAGTTTCCCAGACTAGCCTACTGCTCTGGGGGTTAGCAATTTTCAGCTTTCCTGTAATGGGGTCTCTCTGCTTCAATTGTACAGCCTGGGCATATACTGGATCAAGCCCTTCTGTTCTCCATTTCATAAGCTCCATAAGTGCAATATGAGCCTCCTCTCTCGATACTAGCCGAGTTATGAGCTTGTCTACATCCTTCTCTTGCTCTGGCGTCAAGCATTTGAAGGGAGGCAGGTACTTCCCACTTGTATCCCTAATCAAATAAAGCGGATCGAGTATAAATGCAGCAGACCAAGCTGGGTGATAATTCTTTCTGAAGCGCCTATCAACCACATTTTTCACAGGCCCTTCGGAAATGTGGAACTTAGCACACCAGTCCTTCACTTTCCCCCTAAAATCATCCCAAAGTGGAAGGCATTGCCCAACTAATGGCCTCTCTGACTCAATTTCCTGAGCTATTCCCTTTATCAGTTTTATTAGCGAATGCACAGCTTCCAATTCATTCCAAAAATGAGGATCCCTCATCATCTCCTCAATCTCTCTCGCAATCGGCTCCTCCATTGACACTACCTTATATGATTCATCAAGCAAAACTAGCTGAAGTGCTCGTGCCGAGCTCAGTATGTCCTCCACCATAGAGAACGCAGGTTCAAAGTTGGATTGCTCATAATCAGGCAATGGTACTCTTAACAATCCAGCATGCCCATACTCCTGCAACTGATATTTGTGAAAACTATTTCGAACTTGAGACTTATTATTGACGAAATTAGCTAGTTTTAAACAATTCTCAGTCACATTCTTGAACAATGGAAGCTCCTTATTGAAATCCTTAATCAAACTATTGAACCCTTGAAACTGACAAGAAAGATTGATCATCCAATGATACTGATTCTCTAAATTCCTCAATGCCTTGGCCTTAAACTTGTCTGCAACTATACCTACACATTGTTGCACAGCATTCCCACAAATGTCTTTGATTGTGTTCCACAAAACCTCCTCTGCATACGTAGAAGGCGATTGCCCGTTAATGAACACCGCCCTCCGAAACACACTAGTCCCATTGGGTAGATTCACAGCCAAGTTCACCAAATTCTCTTCCACACCATGTCCATAGTTCTTTGATTTCCAACCATCGGAAGCTATTTGAAAGAACAAGGCGTCTCGAATTCTTGCTTCTGTCTCCGCTTTCACTTCCATATACTTAGCATCTAATCTAGAACCTGCTAAATCTCTCCGCGAAACCGCGGGCAATCCAACCTGGTTAAGGAAAGCTTTGAACTTTGGGTGCTCAAGACTTGAAAATGAGACTGACCCACAAGACTCATAGACCCAATCAGCAAGAAAATCAAGTGCAGAATCAACCTGTGTCTTGCTTAGAGTTGGACCAGGTGATGCTTTAGGACTCTTCAGCTTCTTCACACTATCTTCCAACATAGCTAAAGCACCAAAATCTTCTTTTCCACCAGATAACACCAAATGCTGTTGCTGACCATACAGACCACCACATCCTCCACCACCACCACCACTTGCTGTCACAACAGCCGTAGCCGGAGAAACCGACGGCAAGTAAGCAATTTCCACCGAAAACCTCGACGGATCAACCACGGCAAGTGGCGGAACCTGATAGGAAGATGAAGACACACCACCACCTCCTCCTCCTCCTCCGCCCCCACCACCACCGCCGCCGGCACTGCCATTGCGACCACGGGAAGAAGAGGAACTCCGTTTCCGGTGGTTGGGTTGCTGCGAAGAAGAGGACGGCGAAGCGAGATTAGGCAGCGAAGAAGGCGAAACCGACGAAATGGGTTTCGGAACAGAGTTGAAATTGGGGCAAGTCCCTCTCTTGAGATGCTCCGAAGCAGTCCTTGATGGGTTCGAAGCAGAGAACACAGCGTCACACAGCGAACACCTCAATTTCACTGCTTTGGGCAGACCCGTATCGGAATTGTGAACCAGTATTGGCTCCAGATGTGCCCAGTACCAAGCCCCTTTGCCCTTTATCGCTTTGGTTCGAACCATCACCAACCCTTCGTAGCGCTTGTGCACGGCCTTGGCCGCTAGCTCGTCCGCTGAGAGCGACACCGAAGACGACTCCACTGGTTGGGTCGTCGTGGTATTCGTAGCCGCCATTATAGCTACAGCACACAAAATCACACACACTCCACACTACGAATGTGTGAAATAGATTAATAATGTTATGGCTCTAAATGCAAAATACAAGTACGGAGTTGAGGTGTGTTGTGAAATTTCTTGAATTTCCTGAAAAAGGGTTTTTTTGGGTTTCTGGTTACCGTCGCCGTCGTCTTCGCCGGTGGGTTGAGGGGTGGTTTTCGTTTGTGGGTTATTGGGTTGCATTTAGCCGGCAAAAACCTTCGGCGGCGGCCGGAATTTGAATCTCCGCCGTTGGTCCATGCCGGAACTCGGCGATCTGGTGATCTGGGGTTGTGAGGCTAGTCTTGATGGGTTGTGTCTCAGCTGTTTGAAACCAGAGACGGTGTAGAGAGAGAAGAGGAGTACAAGGAGTCGAGAGAAGTTTAGAGAGAGAGTGTGTGTTGTGTTACAGAGTTATGCCGTTCTAGGGGACTGTGGAATACACGCGCTGGGTGCGAGTGGGACACATTACCTGAATCAATTTGATGAATGGCAATAGTACGTGTATCACCTGAGATTGGTTGTGGAAATCTTTTGATTGGGAGGTGAAGCCACGCGCTGTTGAAGTGAAGCTTTAGATTACTACTACTACTACTTCTACACTGTTGTTAGTATGTTGTTGGAAGTCTTGTTAGGGCTTATGGGACAGTGTTGAGCTCTTTTGTGGTTTGTCCCTTTCTTTCTTTTTCTTCTCATCAGATATTTTATTTTCTGTTCTTTTGTATATAATATATATACTTTATGTATCATATATATAAAATGTTGTGAATAAAAAAATATATAAAAATTTAGACATTTGTTTAGTGCAACAACTATTAGTCAAAACACAACAGAGAAGTATGTTTTGGTATTAATAAACAATATGGACCAATGAATACATTAATAAGAAAATGAGGATGTATTTAAATAGAAATTAAATGGCAGTAAGGCATATTAAATTTTTTGTTATATTTGGTAATAAGGAAAAAAGGGATGGAAAGTCTCAATTGTATGATTTATCCCAAAAATAAATAAATAAATGTCTATTGTTTGACATAAGGAAAATATATGGAAAGAAGAACGGATGGATTTGAGATAAGAGTGACAATTTATTTGTGACAAATTAATAGTGTACACATTCCTCTAATACTTTTAGTTAAGAGTTCTTGACACAAACACGATTTGTTCATTAAACCAATAAAATGATACGAATCGTATAACACATTTAATAAATAAGATATATAACTTATAACCCGGCTTATGAATTTGACATAATTAATTAAATGTGTTGATACTGTTATGACTTAAATATGGTTAAGGTCAGCCAGACCTATTAATTTCTTGTTGTGTTGGAGTGTGAGGTAGGCATCTTTACTCCTTATTTTTCATCCTTCCAATAAATAAAAAACTACAATATTGTATATAATTGAAAGGGACGCTGTCTATCTATATATAAAAAAAAAATTTACAAAATTATACAATAATAATAATACAAAGGTATAAAACATCTCATTCATTTCCTTTTTATTTATATGATTCGTCGTATCGATCGATATGCGACGTATCAACCGATTTGTAACATTTTTTTAAAAGTTCTTACACACTTTCATGAATCAGTCAATTTACACCTATATTCGACCGAATTCATTATACCAGCAATACCCCAATACCACGATTGCAAACCATGTTTACCAAAAGGTGTTACTTTCTTTAACTTCCTTTCACCAGTGAGGATAGACTCCATTCTCGTAGTTGACGAGGACCAAAACAAATATACCCAACCTCTTTAATTATAAAATTAGAAAAAATAAAAAAAATATAAATAATAATAATACTAGTAAGTGTGTACTCCACTATTTATTATTTGGTAATTGTATATATACTTCAATATCTTTGATTTGATAATTAAAGATAATGTGTCTATTTATTAGTAGTGTATATCATTCTCATCTTACTAGTTAGGACTCAAGTATTTTTTTTTTTTTCTTGTCATTAGTACTAATCGAAATATAAATAAAATTAAATTAAAAAAAAAAAAGATTTTAAGAGAAATAAGAAAATAAGAAAAAAGCATGTCCTGTAATTTTAAAAAATGAAAGTAGAGTTCATTTATCCAAGTCAATTCATAGGAATCAATGATGACAACTGTGTGTGTGCGTGTGTGCATAATATATATATATATATATATATATATATTTTTTTTTTGAGGGTTTCCATTACAAGCTAAATTGGCATTCCCATTGTGCCTTGTTCTTCATGTGGTGTTACTAAGAACAGGGACATGAAAAGGGCAACCCAGGAATTTAATGCATTTTCACCAGTTCTTCTGTGGCCAGTGTTGACCAGACCATTTTACATGGGAATGGCCTTGAAAAAAAAATCCACCAAATCTATGTGCGATCAAAAGGGTGTTGGTGATATGACATGGAATTAGTGATTGACAGGCTATTTTGGTCTTTTGCCCCTTCTCCACTCAATTACATTAGGTAACACATACTAACAACCAAGTCGTCCTTTTTTATTCTTTTTATACACACACACACAGTCACGCACACACACACGAGACATCTGCTTAGCTTGCTTGCACAATGTATGATGATCAATGCACGAGAAATTATCATTGTGTGAATTGAATTCTTATTCATATGTAATTATGTAAAAGTGAACTCCTATTGTTATGATAATTAAATTAACCTCATCCCTTGGAGGGAATATCATGATACAGGAGAAAAATAAAAGAAAAAAAAACAATAATTAGGGTTTGTTTGTTTCTGTACCCCAAAAATAATTGTAGGAATTCTAAAATCAAAAAATCATTTTCAAATAATTAAACAATAGCATTCTAAAATTGGGTCTTTTGTAGCTCTACTTTTTGAGAACTAAAATAGTAATTTTCAATTCTTTTTCAAATTTAACTAAAAATAGTAAACCATTCTCATAATATACTTTAAATTCTCTAATATTAGGGTGTGATATAGAGTCTGAGAGTTAGACACATCAAACTAAATTTAAATTTTTGTGAACGTCTTGATGACATTATCATAATATCATGATGATATCACAAACGGATACATCTGAATTCAAACTACTTATCATTATTCATACATATATCTTATTTTTGGGTATTTAAGTAATTTTTTTGTTTGTTAAAGGTGTAATGACTTAAGTCACACAAAGCAGGAACGGCAGCAAGAGCGAGAACGGGTACGTGAGAGTGGTAGAATAAATAACGAGAAATTGAGCCAAATCGCGCACGAAGTATGGGAGCGATAGCGTACTCGGAACGTAAGAGTGATATCCATTGATAAAGATTATGTGATTTAGGTCATGACATGAAGCGTAGTGATTTATGAATTGAATTTATGTGAGAGGAGTGATGAATTCCATAACACAATGTCAAAATGATATCACTGATCTACCACAAAATTGACGTAAATTGAATTTGGTAAGTGTTGAATTCCGTCCATAAATTATTATTATTATTTTAAAAGATATAATATATAAAAGGAGATGGAGGTCTATGTCAAAAAAAAATAATTATAAAAATTCTAAAAAATCATTTTTAATTAATTAAACAAACAATAACATTCTAAAATTGGGTCTTTTTTAACTCTACTTTTTTAGAACTAAAATAGTTTCCACAAGAGTACAAAAGTTATATTTTTTTTAATTTTTTTCAAATTCATCTTAAAGTATCAAACCATTTTCAGAACATACTTTAATTCTCAAAATACTTATCTCCCAAATTTTTATTGACTGACAGGACAATTAAATATAAATAATTTAAGGGAAAGATATAATACCTAAAAGGAGAAGTAGGTCTATGTCACCTACTATGTAATTTGCAACTTACCCATGTTGACATAAGATGACATTATATGAACATGGGTATCAAATAGTATGCGTTTGACAGAAGCACCAAATCAAATACCTAGATTCTCGAACTATGATGACCTAAGATTAAAATTACTCAAATTTGATAGAAAATGACCTAGAACCACATATATGGATACCATGCGAGTAGGATGGTATGATAAATTTTAAATAAATAGGATACATGTATAGATTTAGGGTGTAGATACATAAATAAAAAATTATATACATAATTAATTTTTAATCAATTTTTAAAAATATTATAAATTTAAATGCAATTACTAATGTAACATAAAATTTTGTTTCACAAATCATAAAACAAGTATCCTTAGTAATATATTTAGACCATTTTTTATAACAATCAAGTTCAAAACTACATTAAAAATGTGTTTTAAAATATGTAAAAAGTATTACATAGTAAAAAATATATATATTAAATACCGGCCAATAATGATGTGATATTAAAAAATATTGAAATAATTAAGGAAAATTAATGAGTGAGGGAATCACATGACTGTCTTCTCCGCAAGAAATTATGGCATTAAGTTGATGAAAGTGCCATTAGGTGCTGAAAACCAGTCAATAGTGATGTGATATTAGTCAAAAATTTATACACAACTGTCCTCACCATATCAAGATTCTGAATATCTAGGATACATAAATTCAAGATGGAATAGACACTTTTACCCCTATCTGGTTTCTGCCCATCAAAAAGATCACATCACAACAAAGAGGTACATTGTGTGTTGCACAGTAACTTTACATAGAAATTGAGTGTGTTTTTGGTGCCTTCTGTTCTGCCACAAATTTGAAATGGAATCCTTCCAGGCTTTAAATTCCTATCCATTTTGATCAATTTGAGAAACCCTAAAAAATTTGTGAATTTAGATAAAAATGCTCTTAAATCTTGTCATTATCAATGTTTGGTGTTTACTAGGAACTTTATTTTCCTATGGTGAGCTTTTTTCCTTAGGGACCATGTCACATGTTGGCTTTCTCTTCTCTCTCTTACCAAATGAAGTAACACTTACCTCTGCAAATATTTATGGTCAGTGGAGCTGGTGATGGGAATGGGGTCACACACTAGTGAGTTAGGTCTTCCCTAGTCTTAGGGTAAGAAATGAAACGTGTCTTTGTCTTTGGATCAATATGAATTTGTGTGTAAACGGTTAGAAATATTGTTTTATTAGTCATTAACAGGTGTCTTTGATTGAACAAGTATGATTACTAGTTAGTTATGAAATAAAAAGATGCAACTTAAAATGAATAGAAGTAATCGATTGGAGTGGATGTGTCTAATGGTGAACAGACACCATGTGAATCATTGCATCCAATTGGAGTGGTTGTGTCCAGTTATGAAGAGAAACATATATATAGTTGTGTCTAGTGATGAAAAGATACATATAAATAGTTGTGTCTAATGATGAAGAGACACACCCAGTTCGAAAAGGTACTTTTATTTCTATAAATAACCCCTTAGGCTGCCATTTGCAATTTGTTTTTAATTCAATTTCTTCTTTCTCCCTCTCTAGATGAACCAACCTAAGTGGGGTGTGGGTTCAAGCCATGGTCAAGTGGTCTGAGCCATTTAGGCCCAAAACCAATTTCATTGAGCCATATTAAATTTGGTCCGAGCCATTTGGTTCGCATTGCATCTAATTCATTATTTATATAGTATAGATGTGTTTTTAAGTCAGAAAGAATATTACACGGAGAAGGTTCGCCGTATCTACGAATTGGAAGTGCTGCTACTGGTGGATGCACACCATTGTATCCTGATAGATAGACGCCACTAAATCCGTTAGCACCATAGCGGGACGAATCTGTCTTAAGAACATAGTATCCAATACTATCATTGGTCGATGTTCTTTTATCTATTATTATTATTTTATTACTTTAATTTGCATGTTTAATTAAATATCTAGTTGAATATTTAATTAATTATTTTAGTATATTATAAATATCTTATGGCATATTAGTATAGAGTTAGTTATATCTTAAATATCATTTGAAACATATATTTTATCAACATAAACTAGTTGGGACATGAGGATATGGTGAGTGAGCATGTAAATTAGACACCCATTATCTATTGTTTTTGAAGGAAATCGGGTATTTGGGCTTTGCCCCCATTAAACCTTTGGAACACCGTACAAAATGCTATCTCCACAAGGGTCAGGTACAGTTTGGACTTTCATCCATAAGCGTGACCCCAAAAAAAATTATTTGCATTCAAGAGATCGAATCTTAGACATAATATTTCGCAAGTCACTAGACTCAAGTGACTTCTCACTCGAACTAACATCTCAAGGGTTTAGATAACATTATCTTGTAAGATACATTGAGTGACAAATGCATCCTGAGTTAGGTCTTCCTAATCTTAGGGTAAGAAATGAAATGTGTCTTTGCCTTTGGACTAATATGAATTTGTGTATAAACTAGTTGGGACATGAAGATATGGTGAGGGAGCATGTAAATTAAACACCCTTATCTCTTGTTTTTAAAGGCAACTGGATATTCTGGGCTTTGTCCTAATTAAATTCTTGAAACACCATGCAAAGTGCTCTCTCCACAAAGGTCGGGTACAACTCGGACTTTCATTCGTAAGCGTGACCTCAATAAATTATTTGCATTCAAGAGAGATCGAATCTTAGGCATGATATTTCATAAGGTACCAGACACAAGTAACTTGTCACTCGAGCAAATCTCTTAAGGCTCCATTTGGTTAGATGGAAATAAGTAAGAAAAGAAAAGATATAGAAAGTGAATGAAAATAAAAGAGATTTTCTAACATGCATTTTGTTAGCATGAAAAATTTATCAAGAAAATTGTAAAAAATATTAGTTTGTTGGTTTGGATAGCATGAAAGTGAAAAGAAAGCGATTATAATACCAAAATTACCCTTTGAAAGAAAAATCAAATATTTTACCATATAACTATATATATATATATATATACACACACATTTCCATATCCATACCTGGAAATGACTTGTATTAATATACCAAATTAAAAGTTCAAAATGGTCTTTCAATAAAACATTCATGGAATAAAGTTTTTCCATCAAAATTTAAATAGTAGCATACCTACTTGGGGAGAGTTTTTCGATTCTATTGTATATTCGTTTATATATAGAGAGATATATATGAGTGTCTATATATATATATATATATATATATTAGTGATTTACGAAGGCAAGTATAAGTACATGCTCTTGACAACTAAAAGAGAAAAGCACAAAGAGATAACACATAGTATGATATATATATATATATATTAGATACTGTGTATATA
>JAOTQH010236047.1:0-13212 GCA_025631255.1 Cornus kousa
GATGGAGACAATTTTGTTCCTATTGCATCTTGATGAAATGGATTTATAGAAGAAAGAAGTATTTGAATCCCCCCCTTCAACCATTGGACTTTTGACTTCTGTCTGCAAATTTGTTCCTCAATGTGCTTGAGTGAAGTGTAGGTTCGAAGAAGCTTCTTCTCTTGATCCCTTAATGTTTGGCTGTCTGGTGCATTGTCAAGTGCTAACTGGTAGCAAGAGAGGGCTAATTTTGCACAACTTACCTCCTCCTATAAGGTGGAAAGTGGTTTTGCAAACATTAATTTCAGTGGCTACTTGTGGCCCTTCAGCTTGGTTACAACTTGAAACATTAGGTGACCCTCAGAATGTCAACTCCAGTGAGATTGAACAAGTGGTAGGAAATCATTATGATCACTTCAGCTATTGAAGTACCAGAATAGAACCTTCCTCTATGGATGGATGTGATGACCTTGTGGGCAGGTGCAAGAGACATTGACAGGCTACCACACTGGCGAGCTACGGGTGCACAAGTCCCACATCACCTGGGTAGAGGAAAGGTGAAGTGTTTATATGTAAGTATGTCCTCTCCAATTGGTATGAGGCCTTTTGGGATAAAACTAAAGATCAAAACCGTACGGGCTCAGGCCCAAAGCAGACAATATCATACCATGTGGTGGAGTTGGTCGTTATAATGGAAGCTGCCAAGATTAATATCATGGGGCTGTGGTAAAAAATACTTGGAGTGAGGAAGCTCCAATGTGAAAGGGGAAAAACATAGTTCCAAGAGTTATTAATGAGCACTTTGTCAAGCTTCCTTCCAATATTAGAAACCCCAGGACTTTTATTGGACCATGAATGAAGAACCCTTGAGAATTGAAGATCTTCAAGTCAAGCTATGTAGAGACATTTCTTGAATTCAAGCATAGGCTTAGATAATTTCCCCCTACCACCATAGTCCTCCATTGAAGATTTGATGGTGTTGAAGTCTCCCCCTAAGATCCAAGGAGATGAAGAGATGGTAGAGGATTGTTTGATAATGTTATCCAATAGGCATTCCCTCTCTATGGCTTTATTGGCAGCATAGATAAAGGATATGTAGAAGGTTGTTTAACAGCTAAGAATTGTGGCATAGCATTGTATAGCCTGCCTTAAACACTACAGGATTTTAAGATCCACTGCTCTAGGGTTCCACATAACCCAAATTCTTCCCAATGATGAATAGGTATAATTGTGTGCAAGGCTCCAATTTCTGGCAATGTATTTGTGAATTCTATCAATATTGACTGGTTGAACCTTTGTCTCAATGATTATAGCAATGTCTGCCCTATTTTCAAAAATGAGAAGTTTGACTTCATCTTGCTTTTGGGTGCTATTCAAGCCCCTGATGTTCCATATTGTAATAGCTACCATTTAGTGGATTTGGAGGGTCGACCTTTTGGGAATAAATTCCCTCTTAGAAGGATGAGCTTTCTTGATTGCCTCTTCTTGGATGAGTTGATTTTCTTAGCTTTGCCTTTCTCCAAGACAACAGGTAAGCTACTTGTTGACTCATTTTCAGACAAGCTAGAGCAATCATCTTCAACTGGTGGTAAGGGATGCTTTAGTAATGTGAGCTTCAGTGGGGATGAGGGTTGATTAGAGGGTGAATTTGGCACAAACTCTAGAGTGAGGTTTGTGAGGTTGTAGGGGGTTAGATCAATTTTGAGTTTATCAATAGGTTTAAAATAGTGTGTGATTATGTTTTACCCAGGTTGAATTGCAATGGTAGTATGAGAAGGGAGGGACTGGTTGGTGGTTGCTGTGTTGTCCTCATATTGGGAAGGTGGTTGAGTGATCTTATGAGGACTCTTAAAGAGGATGATTTTCCATTTTGATGAAGGTTGAAGGTTCTTTGGGGGAGGGGTTGATGAATGGCAGGTGCTGGCTGAGTGACCAAAGCACCAATATGCATAGCAAACCACAAGCTTGTTTTGATAATCCACAATTACATTTGCTATCTTCCCTGAGTTTTGGTGCAGCTTGAGGACAGGAGGGAGATCAGATGAGGCATTGATCTCAACACATACCTTGGCAAATCGAGTTTTTTTCTTCTTTTTAGTGATAGGGTCAGCAAAAAAAGGGACTCCAATAAAACTGGAAAAATGGCTGAGCCCTGATTTGGTCCAATAGTTTAGTGGTAGCCCAAAAAGTTTGATCCACACTGGTATGGTTGAGTGCATAGCTCTTTGGAAGTTAGGTTTCCAATGGTTGAGTACAATGTGTTTCTTGGCAAGAAACCAAGGCCCCTCTTTAAGTATTGTGGTGCACTGTTCTGTGGTGGAGAAATGAAACTCGTACAACCCTTTCTCTGAACTAGTAACCTTGAGTAATCCTTTTTCTGCCCACAAAGCAGTTGATAGGTCTTTGACCAAACTAAATGGGAGGGCTTTGTGGACAAAGTAACCAAGTAAGCTAGACTTGAGATGAGAGAATCCTATAGCACTAATTTCTTGTGGTAGTTCAATGATACCATTAGTTGGCAGACTATAGTGGATATAATCCAATGGACATCTAGTTTGCTTAAGGGTTATGTCAACCCATGATGTGGAAGGAGGAGACATGTGACTGTTGAGGTTGGTTTGAGGGTTGTTTGGTACCTTGGTTTGAGGGATATTGTGTGCTATATGAACATTTTGAGAAGTTGACTTGACTGGTTCACGTGGTGCCAAGGGGGTTGCACTGGGAGTACCTTTAAGTGGATGGTTGAGTGTACCATGTGCATTATCAGTCCTCTTTCCCAAAGGGGTTGAGGTAGTTGTAAAAGTAGGATAAGGGGGTGCAGAAGAAGTACCTGCTAAGTGCATACCTGATTTTGAATTCAAATTCAAATTGTGGTGTGGGGCCTCTTCCTCCTCCGAACTGTGGTGGTGGATGTGGTGGTGAGAGGAGGAGCACTGTTTAGGTGAGTGAGCCATGTTTGATGCAGGAGATGAAATCGCAGAGTTATGTGTGGATTCCACTTCATCAACCTCAGATAGCATATCCATCCTGGATGAATGGTTGACATTGATGAGTGAGGCTCCTTGGTGATTAGAGTTCTCCATTTTAGAGCAGCAATGGAGTGATTAGCATTAATGATTTGGTCACTGATCTCAATGATTTTAGCTCTCAGTTTGGCTTGATTCTTGATACCATCTCCAATGATATCTCTAAGCCATTCTACTTTTTCAAGAAGGTATTTATACTTGTAGTTACTCCTGTACTCCATCAAGTCGGTACGCAACCTGAAGATCTCATCAATCAAAGCTTGAGTATTAGATGGATCAATGTCCACCATAATGTTGTTGTGATCATCTCTATATTTAAAGTGGGGAAAAACTGATTTCCCAAGAAAGGGAGAGAAGACAACTTTTTTTATGGCTTTCTTCAAGGTTAGTGATGGTGGAACATTAGTGAGATATTTGCTCGACTGGGATGGTTTTTTAAGGATGGACTTAGGAGGTGGGGGCTGTGGATGGATGTGGTGTGAGGAGGTTGATGGGTTATTTTTGGTGGGCGATCCATGAGGGGATGATGAATTCTTTAATGGTTGGTAAGACTTGTGATGGTGATTTTTGGTTAAAGAAGTATGGGATGAATGATAGTTGGGCTGAAGACTAGTAGGAGTGCCGTGATTTGGTGGAAGGAAGGGAGGTTTGAGGTGTTAGGGAGGGGATTCCAGTAGGATGGACAACAGGTTTTGGGTGCTCTCATTATTTTATTGGAATCATCCTCAAGCTTGTCCTCCGAATGGGATTCCTAGAGTTATTGAAGAGATTTTTGCAGTATTTCCTGATGTGATTTATGCTACAAATTTGAAAGAAAAACACGTATTCAATATTGCAATTTTAAACCGGTATGGAAAAAAATTTCAATCTCATTTATCAATTGCATAGAGAGTTCTTAAATTTCTTCTCTCCACATACCCAATGCATGTTTCTTTTGCAACTCATTCCCTAAGTCCACTAATCATCTATTCTTCAGGCAAAAAAAAAAAAAAACGTTATTCTTCCAATGTTCATTTACCTCAAACTTTATCCTTTGGAATAACTTCCAACACTTAGCAGGTTGTGTTGACACCCATTTTGGCAAATTATGTGGTGATGATGTGGCAGCATTATTTATGCAAATATCATCACAGGATTGGATAATGGTGGGTTTATCATGCGGAGTTTCTTTTGGGAAATATTGCAATCTATTTGCCTTACTTAGGAATTAGTTAATTATACTATAAATAAGGTTCGTATATGGACTTTTACTAAACAAAAAATAGAATTGAATTTCTTTCCAATCATGTTTCCTTATTTATTCTTTTACTAGTCTTTTAGTTTAATTCAACTCCATTAGTTAATTATTTGTAGCTTGATTTCGTTTCCTTAATTAGTCCAAGTCTTCCATTTACATTATTCTTTTATAATTGTTTCTTCTGGTATCTTTGTTTCTAGTTCTTTCCAGCAACATTAGTTTCTTTAATTTCTAAGTGCATTCCTCTTTTAGCTTAATTCCAGTTTTATTGCAATTCGTCTCATACTTTTAAGTCATTTTTGGTATGATAATTTGCCGGTGCAACCTTGGCCCTCTACACTTACTAACAACCAACCAATCCATCAACAATTCTGGCTTTGACAGTAAAATAAAGGTCAGTTCCTTTATTACCAATAATACTTGGTCCTTTCTATCCTCTATAACTACCAACATCCCACAACTATCTCACATCTCCTCCCTTCCCACACCACAAACCAAATCCTGTGACAATGTTGTGTGGATTCCATCACACAATGGCAAATTTTCCATTGCCAGCACAATGAAACACCTCAACATGCATCACACAACCCTCCAATGGCCACACCTAGTTTGGACAAAACCTTCCATCCCAAAGCACTCCACCATGTGGATACTCCGTAACACACACTTGGAATCACATGACCACTTTTTCTTCCAATTCCAATTCAACAAACCTTTGTGGCCATTTCTTCAAGCACGATGTGGATTTCATATTCAACCATCATCATGGTCTGGCCTTATCACTTGGGCAACTCACCATTGGAAGGGTACCTCGAATTCCCATAGCCACATAGTATCGAAATTGAGCTTGGCAGCACTGGTTTACCACATTTGGAATGAACGAAATAGAAGAATTTTTCAAAAGAAAGCCATTACAGCCAACACACTGCTCCACCAAACCCTGAAATCAATTAGAACCAGACTTCTCACATCCACAATTTCAGATACTTTCAATGCTTCGAGGATTTTAGAAGAATGGGACATTTATCACTATAATTCTCCCACCTCCTCTACCATAAGAGCCACCAGATCAGGCATCGTGAAGATAGTTTGGGCGGAGTTATACTCTTTACCGGAATTTGGGGTAGTCAATAACGATCTACCATTTGAAACTTGGACTTAATTTCACTATGGCCCTGCACCATGGGATGTCTTATTTTAAGTTACCTATGTATGTATGTTTTATGGGCCTAGCCCATCAACCCTCTGGTTAACTATTGCTAGCCTTGTTCTCCTTTTTCCTTTAATGAATTTAACTTTAACTTTAAAAAAAATAATAAAAAATTTAGAATGAATATTTAGAAAGTTAATGTTCTCTCTTTCTACAATTGTCTATTCAAACAATTTCAAAAAAGAGGCTGATATTGACCTATTTCATACCAACTTAAGCCAAGTCATTGGTTTGGCTCGCCCACACTAGCCAATTTCTAATGGTCAACAGGTTATCTCATATTCTTATTCCCTAAGTAGTTCTTGTTCACCAACACCAAGCTAGGGTTAGGAACTTTCCGTAAATAGAGAGGGAGTTGAGTTGTGAAGGCAGAGAAGAAAATATAATGGTGGAGGGAATGAGAAGAGAAGAGAAGAGAGTGAGTAGGTGCGAAGTGGCACCAAGGGTAGAGAGATACAGTGTCATAAAAATTGGCGAGTGTATAGGGTAGCGATGATGAGTGAGTGGGTAGAACACAGCCAGTGAGGAGTGGTTGACCGTGAAAGGCTCGGGTATCCGACACCATATCTTGAGCCGTGACTCGTGAGTACATAGTTCTATGTTCACAGTCTCTACTGGTGTAATTTCTCATGAGGCAGTGAGTGAGTGGGAATTCTCTGCAATTGTATATCTCAATTTGATTTATTATAGTGAATTTTTCTTTCTTTGTGGACGTAAGTCGAGTTCGGCCAAACCAAATAAAATGTTTTGTTATTAAGTGTGCTTGTTCATGATTTGTCTCCGCATTGCGAAAAAAATGGGTTAAATTCCCGATAGAGATCACCAAAGAACCCTATGAGATTCTTGATTCACAAACTAATCCTCAATGCCACAGGCTACTCAATTTGGCTTGAAAGGAATTCAAGAGCCTTCAGAGGGAAGTGCTATACTCAATCTTAATCAAGCTGATTAAAGACTATCAGAAGTAGGTTTAAGGCTCTTTAACAACTCTTTTATTAGAAATGTTGATGGAATTTGGGATCCTCAAAGCCTTATGCTGTAAGAGATGTGGGCCCTCTAGTGCTGGGTAAATGCCCCAGAATTATATAGATTCTAAACTTGCATGGTTTTGTGAAGAGTTCATGTTGTTGTTGTTCGACAATAAGTTGTTCAGTATGTTTGTTTATATAACTTTCTTTTCTCTTAATGCTTGTAATGCCCTATGAACTGATGTTTTCTTTGCACTGGACTTGTGTGAGTCCCTTGCTCAGCCCTTTATGGGCTGCTTTTTGTTAGTTTCTTGAATACAACTTACCATTTTTTTAATACAGCTTACCAAAATATGTAAAGCAAAGGCTAATTGGATTGCCCAACCACCAACAGAAACAAGTCTTAGCGGGATAGAGGCCCCAAAAAAATAGCTAAAAGAATAGTAGAGTTTAACATAACTATCTAACAAACACATATAATCCCAACAACTCAGTTATGTATAAAGGTCTTTGAGTTTAATTCACGATATCTAGATTCATTGTAGATTGGGGGAATGTGATTCACGAACTGGGAAGAAATTGGTTGCCTTGATTAAAGGAATTTACAGTTAAGGTGCTTAAGACATTTTTCTTGAATCTACCCCCCTTTTCCCTTCACTCCAAATAAGTAAACATAGCTAGCAAGGGCCAGTTTATTTACGTAAACATTTTAGTTCTTTCAATTTGTTGTCCAATGCTTTGAAACACAAAGGATATGACATTCCCAATTTGATAGTCTAATTTGGAAGCCACAAATTGATTGGATGACATTCCATACTTAGAGAGAAGGGGAATTACAAAAAAAGGTGCGTGTTGGAGATAACGCAATGAAAGACGTGCGAACAAAATCGCGATAGCATGAACCTGAAAAAGTGCGGCCGGTCATACTTTTACAGAATAAGGCAACTATGAACAAGAAAACCATGAAAATCCAACCAAAGTAATAAAGCATTCATAAAATATTGCACAACACAAGATTTACATGGTTCACCTAAACTCAGGGATATGTTCATGGATGAGGAGATTCCACTATAATGACGAGGATATATTACAATTTATGGAGAATTACTAACACTAGAATAACTTGTACACAGACTCTCATAAAGTTTTCTTTGTGTAGTTTGGCTGCCAGGGCAGAGGCCAAGATACCCGAGCCTTATATCGTGTATTGTGAGACACCTTCTCGTCTTTAGTGTTCACTCTACTAAACCTAATACTCTATACCTATCAACTCATAACTCACTCTTATACTTGATCCTTGGTGGATAAAGATTACAATTCCTTAATGGCTAACACTTGCCTTACAAGAAATTTCATAATAAAATAACCCTAAAATAGAAACCTAATTCAAATAAGAATACGAGTCACAATTCGTGACAATCTGAAAAAGATTGGGTAAACGGAGATAAGAGAGAGAAGATCTATCAAGGGTATATGAATTCTGATTAGCTACTGTTTTTTAAGGCACAATCAAATATAGATATGATAATAGAGCATGCAAAAACATCAAATAAGTTGCTAAAATAGTTCTAACGTCTAGTCTTTGGATGATTGGATCTGGTTAAAAAAATGGATGGATTATGCATTCGATAATAAGTATGTTGGAACTAGCAGGCATGGAGAAAACATTGGTGTGAGAGAGCATGAGAGCTCAGAGTGTGGATGGTTAATTTCTCCTTTCTTTCCCATGATTTCTCCACACCTTTAAACCTCCATTTTGAAATTGTCTCTTTCTGTAAGTTAGGTTGAGGGTTGGCTAAACTGCTATGAGATAGTGGTTTGCCTTCTGAACGGGCCTTGGACTTTAGCCACCAAACTAAGTACCTCATTAGATCCAGAGTATTCCTGATCCCTATTCTTAACTTAGGCTTTCAACTCTTCAATCTTTTGTTCAATGTTCGTTGATAATGTGGTATATGCCACGTAACTTCGTCATATTGACCATTTGACTTTTGGTATGTGGGTCATTTTGATGATATGGCATTGTTATTTGCACTAAAACATATTTGATGCATATAAAACCAAAACAATATCCCTGAAATGGATTATACAACTTTTCTTCATATTTTAACCTTTTTGTTGTTCTATTAATTAGTTAGTGAAAGAACATGGGTTTAGTTTGCAAAATGATACTCTATAAACAAAAAAAGAAAGCGAGAAATGGGCTCTGACGTTCTATAACAAAAAAAACTAAAATATATAAACAGGGAAAAAAAGACAGAAAGGGAAAAATAAATTGAAGAGGGAAGAGAAATTTGAAACAATTTTTGTTTTGAAAGATGAAAATCAGGGCTTGTAATAAAGAAAAGAAAAGAAAAAATAGAAGAAAAAAGAGAGAATAAGGAACAAAAAACTACTTTGTAATGGTTTCGGTAGTGAATCGCTAGCTCCCCCTTCCCCTCCTAGCTTACCTGCAGTGACCCTCCATTCACTTGCGTTTTTCTCAAGTCTGAAGCACAATAGACTTACTATTTTGGAGTTTTCTTCACAAAATGAAATTATTAGGAAATTTATTACTATGTGGGTGAGAATACCCTACTAATGTACTAATTACTTTTTTCTCATTATATCTATATATATATTATATAAATATTATTATACATTATTTTAAGTAGATCGGATAGAATCTGTTAGACCAAAAGGGGGTAAATTGGTTAAATCCTCCCTTTTTAAATCTTCACTGCAGACAAACAAATCACACAAAAAGAATAGAAAACAAGAAGTACAAGGAAACCCTCTTAACTAGGGAAAACCTTGATTTTTAGCCTCAGTTAATTCAATCATACACTAGCTGTATGCAAGTAATTACGCACTCAGCTGTCTCACTCTTTGCGCACACCTTTGTACAAGATAAAATACTAGTTTTCACAGTCTTTACACACACACTAACTCAACATAGTGCACACAGGCACTCCACCTGTCCTAAGCAACCTTGCTTGGACCCTGCAAGCTCTCACAGCTCACCAAATACACAATAACAGATGTAAAACAATATAAACTAGTCTTCCCTACAATGGAATAGGTTAGATAGCTCAAAAATCCAATTTACAGCCTTTAAAGCCCTTTCTGCTGAAGTTAAGGTTTGAGGGGTAAAAATAAATTCTCACGTCACAATTAATTCAGTAGCCCTTTCCACAGTCTTGTATCAATATATTACTCATGTTCATATGCTCAACAGATGTAATACAGCATGAGTAGATCACAAAGTTCATTCATAGCACTCACAACAACGTTCACAGTTAAGACTTAGGGTTTTGGACACTCAAAATCAAGCAGACCAATGTTCAGTCCCCAGCCAACTTCAACAGTCTTAATTCACCAAAATATACTTGCTAACACTTATATAAATCATAAAGTAGCAAGACTTAGTCATTTGATACTTGAATCACAGTTTTAAACCAGAAAATCAGCTTTACCACATGTCTTAGAGTCCAAATTCACTTTCAGCATGTATATGTTCAAAACTATGTGCTAAGCAAGTGTAATAAGCTCAAATATACATGTGATAGCACTCAGATGAAACCACTGTAGCCTTGATCAAAATTTCACACCTCAATCCAGCCCTTGCACCAGCAGCTTTAATAGTAGCATAATCTTCATACTGAGTGTACACACCAGTCTTGAATCAATGAAGTTTTCTGGCCAGAATCATCATTGAAAACCACAGAAAACTTTGCTCATTTGAAGCTAGCAAGAGTGTATTACTTTAGACCTCTTTGTGATATTCAATTCAAGGCTTAAAACCCTAAAACCTTCTATAATAGCATATATATAGTGACTTTCAATACACTAGCCCTCTTACACTAAGGATATACACCTGTCACCTTTAGCCAATGATTGACAAAAGAATATACTGACATTCTGCATGAGAATAGACCAATGTAACCTTGTCACCTCAACTATTTTATCCTTGTTCATACCAGAAATTATACCTCACAAGATCGATAAGGTAATAATTTGCATTCTTATCCAGACTTAGCCTCTAAGTAATGCAATTGTATATTGCATACACTATCTTTCTAGGACCACTGTAGCGTGTCACACACTTGAGTTTCATGTGGAAAGACCAAAATGCCCTTGTAACAGAAATTTAACATTCTTAGTTGAATACAAGTCCTGAGACTGTATATATCACAATAAGGTTCAACCTTGGTTGTTCAATACAATGCAGTTATCTGGACACATGTATAAACATCTAAAACAGTTGAGAAAATACAATAATACCCCTGTAGACTCCTGTACGTAGCCAAATATCATGTGATAAACCTCAATGTACACAACATATTGGTTTGAGCAGGCATAATTACTGTAATGTACTATCTTAGACCCTTGTATAAAATGTGTCACACGAGAGTAAATGACAATACTGCACTTGTTTTATACTCTAAGCCACAATGCAGCTTATATAAGCCCTTGAAGCCCCAGATACACAACTTTTTGACATTAAAAAGGCAAATATAGCTGAAGGGACATTAGGACCAACAGAATCATTAATAGATTAGATCAGCTCTAATATATATCCGATTTGTTAAGTTATTGGGTTATCGGGTTCGGATAATTATCGAGTTATTAGTTATTTTATTCAATTCATATTCAAATAATCAGACAGATTTGAATCAGAATCCAATCCATTGACAAGTCTACCCCCATGTATGCATAAAGTGCATATAATCCCAACTTATTTCAAAATTTCTCTAACCTTCATAATTGGTGCAAATGACGGCTTAACACGTTCTATTAACAAAACATTAAAAGGACTTAATTGCCCTTGTCAAAGATGAATAAAATAAAACAAAATAAAATAAAATTTTATGAAAAGACGAAAAAAGGACAAGCAAAAGGATGACATTTACTTACTGAAAAAAGGACGACGTTTCGGTTTGCCCTAAATGACCCCCTTTGCAATTGGTTTGCCCTAAATGACCCTCTTTGCATGGGAAACCACTTGGTCTCTCTCAATTTCACTTCATCTCTCATCAATTCAAAAAATGGGCAAAAACCCTAGCTAGCATTTCAGTTGCTACTTCAATCATCTCTTCCTCATCCCTACTTTCACCACATTCTCTTCATCCCCAAACTCATAAACCCACTTCAAAATTAAAACCACCTACTTCCCCACTTGATGGATTGCTAATTACATAACATACACACACAAACACAGTTATATCCGCTCAATTACATCATATCCACAATTACTCTTTAATCCATCAAAATCTGAACACCACAACTCACTTCGATCCAAACACTTCCTGATAATAAGATAAAAAGATTTCCCTTCCATACAGTGAGGAATTTAATTCAAACTGAGTAGATTTGGGGACAAGGTCAAAGGCGATGCCGGAATCTGATTACTATCGCCGCGGATGTATTTCAAGTTCGGGCCCACAGTACTCTATGTCCCATCCCACTGATGGCTGAGATGCTGGGTTTTGATGCTTACCTTATTATTATTAAAGGGGGAAAAGTTTGATCAAGTATAGTTTAAACTCTTTTGCTGGAATCTATTTTGGTCCACAGACCTGCTTTATCTATAGAATGAATAAGCCGCACCGATGGCCAAGCCAATCGTATACCACTCTTAACTCACTCCTCGTCACTTAAAGGGTGAAGTTGTTGAAGGCATTCCCGCCGTGGTGGATGACAGAATCACCCCCTGACTGCCACCGTAAGTGCCTATCATCAGCGAACCCCAGTGTACATTTTTGGCATGTGTGTGTGTATTACTGTAGGGATAGTGAAATGAAGAGAGAGATAGAGAGAGAGTCATTGGGAAGAAGGGAGATATTTGAAAAACTAGTCTAAAAAGAAATAAAATGAAGAAGCTAACCATTGAGTTATTGTCCTGGGTCGTATGACTTGGGATGCTGGGCTTTGATGCTTACCTTAATATTATAAAAGGGAGAAGGTTTGATAAATGATATCTTTTAAGTCTTTTTGCTGGGATGCTGGGTTTTGATGCTTACCTTATTATTATAAAAGGGGGAAAAGTTTGATAAAGGATCTTTTAAGCCCTTTTGCTGGAATATGTTGTTGGTCCACAGACCTGCTCGATCTATAGAATGAATAAGCCCTACCGAGAGCAACTTGCATACTACTCTTAACTCAGTCCTCTTGTCACTTAAAGGGTGAAGTCGTTGAAGGGAGTCTATAGGCAACCAAAAAAAAAAAAATTATAAAAAAAAATATATATGCAGAAGCTTGTTTATTCTTTCTATGAGCACATTCTATTAGATATATTGAATTAAAAGTTTCCTAAGGGATGCATAGAGATCTTGTATCCGTATAAGATGGAGAATTAAAATTAAAATTTATTCACTCTTCAGTATGAAAGAAGTGAATATATTATTCATGCAGATAAACTGATATTTGTATCTCTTTATATACAAGGGAGACTTTTTTTCTTTATTCTTTATTCTTTTTTGCCCCCGTAGTTGAAACTTTATTATAGGAAGAAGAATGAATATACATGCAGTTTGGTGCAAACCCCATGGAGTATCTGGGCTTCGCAGCCCTTGGCTGCTTTTTGCTGCCTTTAGGGGCTAGCTAATGTCTTTCATTGGGGTAATCTTTTTTTTTTTTTTCCTTCATATATACAATTTCATTACCTTTGTAGAAAAAAAAGAAATACCCTTAGCAGCACTTTAGAGTTGAGGAATCAGCCCTCTAGCTTCTAAAGTCTAAACAAATAAAGACACCTCACAATGATCTTGGCTGCAGATGGGATATTCTTGAAAACCCTGTTATTCCCCTGTC
>JAOTQH010236056.1:0-13212 GCA_025631255.1 Cornus kousa
TTAACATCAAAGCAACCAATTTACACATATAATTAACATCACAATTAAGCATGCTTTTTCTATCCAACACATAACATTATTTCAACTTGAAATTTAACACTTAAAGCAAGTAAAACATGTGATCAAAGAAAGGAACTCAATAAGAGGAAAAGCATGGTACTTTAAACATCCCTACCTCAAAATGCAATCCAAAGTCCCTAGCTCCCAAGTTCGAAAATCCCCAAATGCATGCAACACCGGATGCAAAATGAAGACCTTGAGGAGTAGAACAACCTTCTTTTTGCTCCTCACCTAAATCTTCCTTTAGCTAGCTTAATTTCTAGAGAGAAGCTTGAGATTTTGGAGAGAAAATGAAGTGAAATGGTGGAGAGAGAGAGAGCTAGAAATGGAGGAGAGGAGAGTGAGAATATGATCTAAAAATGGGTCAAAAGCCCACCCATGGTCAAATGACAAAAATGCCCTCCATGGATCACTAAAACCACACCATTGCCACAAACCATCTATCTCCACCAACAATAACAATAAGCATATACATACCCATTTAACACATTAACTCACATAAAGATAAATGCATGGTAAATGGGAAAAATAACGCCGGAACCCACATGGCGCGCAAAGCGAAAAAAGACCCAAAAGAAATTCCAAAAATTGAAAAATGACAAAATTTAGAAACATTACAGGGTGTGTCTATGTTCGAGTCTTCTTCCCCCTAGTTTGTTGGAATGCTTGGATGATATAACCTACACTTTTCAGTGTGCATCTATTTTTGGGATTACTACCATTGACTTCACTACTTTTCCAATTCTATATCCCTCTCAACATGACATGGTTTCCTCTTTAGGTTATGAAACCAAAGTTGTTTGAGCATGTTGGTTTTGTATCCTGATTGAATAAGAAAACTAAAAGCTGTTTTCTTTAAGCTACCAAATTGGAGTTACCAAGGCAATATGCTAAGCTCATAAACAAGGATCATTGAAAACTTTGTTTATTCCTTTGCCATACTAGATAAAGATTAAACTTGTGACATGAAATGGGACACTGAAGGATAAAGAAAGTTCATGCAAAGTAAATCTCAAATGGATGAAGGTCGAAAACACGTTATATTTGGAAAGAAAATCGAGTGTTTATATGTTTTGATTCACCATAACTAGCATGTTCATTATCAACATCAACAATGATATTTGCTACAATCAAAATTAGGCATGTGCTTCTTTAAACAATAACACTATCCTTGGGAAAGAAATGAAAAGGGAATAGAGGATGTGTGGCCTATCCCTCTAGAGTTGCTGAGGAGGAGGTAACTTCTTACTATTTTTTTGTCCTTCAAACAACTTACAGTAATTATTTTTCTTGGAAACTGAGGGTGTAAATAGTAAAGTCACGAAATATCATTTCCTTATTTCTTTACCTATTTTCCCCCCTAATTGATACTCACAACCTTTCAAATAATTGTTTGCATCTAAGAGGATTCAAACCTTAGACCTAAAGCTTCCTGAGGCCCCAGGCCAAACTGTTACCCACTTGAGCCACCCTTTGGGACCAAGGTCTTACCACTTGAGAAACAAGCTAAGCTCATAACAAGCATGTTGTCTTGAGTGAGACAAAGCTGCTCTTGGTTTTTTATTCTACTTGAATCTTGTAAAATGAACATGCTTGAACAACTTTTATAAGCACAGCTCAGAGAGAGAGAGAGAGAGAGATAGAAAATTAGACTGGCAATGAAGATGGGAATGAAATGGAGGGAGAGATGCAGATTGAAACTTGAAATGGCCATAATAAAAGTTATTTCAGCAGCAAGGAAGTCCCACATTGAAAAGTACAGCCGATAAGAAGCAAAATTCCTTAGTATATAAAGCAAAGCATCCCAGGTAGTCTAGTCACGGAGCCGTGTGTTGAGCACAGATCAAACTATTCTTTAGCCTCTGAGTTCTGAAACCCAAGTGGTTTGAGCATGTTGATTTTGTATCCTGATTGAATAAGAAAACTTGAAGATGCTTCCTTTAAGCTACCAAATTTGAGTGTTAAGGCATTATGCTGATAAGATTAAACTTAAAGTTTGATCCTAATTTGCTTAGGCTTAAGTGCCTTGCTGATAAAATTAAACTTGTGACACTGATGGATAGATTGTTTGAGGAAGCATATAAACTGTTCAGTTAAATGCTTGAAAGAGACTTGGTTTTCTTGCAACATGACATGACATTTTCTGGTGGGTACACTCTAATGGGTTTTGGTAAAGATAGCATTCAAATTTGATTTACTGATTGAGGAATGAAAACCAGTGGCTTGATTGCGTCAAAGTTGGCACCTTTTTGCGTGGATGTGCTGGTGTGGGGTCTCTGGAAATTGGCAAATTGACACATTGTTTCTCATACGAACTCAGTTCAGATCTTTTGCATATATGCTAACTACCCTTGGTTGTTGATTAGCACAGAATTGTATTTGAAATGGCTGGTTGGGTGGAGACAAGATGGCTTGATTGATACACTAAATATTGGTTGCATGGCATGATTTAGCTTCATGGAATTCTTTGACCGACGGCTCTATCCAAGGTATTCAACATATGCTTTTTTTAAAGAGTAGTATTAAACATATTCATTCAAGTTGAAAACCCATGCTACATAGTATAGAAAGAATGAGTCGAAATGGGTTTAGACGTAGGCCCGACCTATACTTGAAAACTCATTTTCCTTCTTCTGTGGGGGTTGGTATTAACATTGAATTGAGCTGAGCACGGTCAAGCCTGCATTGCTTGATTCAGATCCTGTAATCTACTAATGACCCATTCAACTGCAGACAGCTACAGCAGCTTAAGACCAATTTCCTTTTGCTGACCCACGACTGAGTATTAGGTGGTTTCTTAATGAAAATTGATTGTGCAACAGATATTTTACTCTTATGGTCAATGCGTTCTATAAATGCTCAAACAGTGTCAAAACATGGATGGGAAGGAAGGGAAAGTTTATGGCTGGTGGATACAAAAAGGAAATCCCTGGGTGTCAACATTTTTTTTTTTTGTCTGGCCCTGCACAACGGCAAGAGACTAATGGCTACATGTAGAGTAATCTCAGCTCTACACACTCGAATTAGAGTTGACCATATTTGAACCTATGTTAAAATCAACTTCTACTTTGGTTATGTTTTATTAGTGTTACTGCCCTTGTTTGGTTAATTAGGATACAATATTGTTGTGATTTGTTGGTGATTGTATCGGTTAAAGTCAACGGAGCAGTTTAGGGGTAGTGTTCTTCAATTGTGTGTTTTAGTGCAACTGTCTGGCGGAGAGTAAGACTAAAAGACAGTATTTCATATTGGGATTTATTTTTTATATTATATGACAATCTTTCAAATCCAGATAGTTCATTAAAAAGAGAACCAAGCTTACTTGACATAATCTTGCAATTTCAGCTCAGGTTAGTCAGGGTTAACGGATGATCTGCATAAAATTAATTAATTCTAACCCCATAAATATAACAAATTATGTTACAAATACATAATGTAACTAATGTTACAAGTTTGTTGATACCAGTGTTGGGTTTAAATCACAAATTAGAATAAAAGTTGACCTTGATCTTGATTTCCTTACACAGGACTATAATGATGTGAAGACAAGCCCAAGCTGTATTTATATAAGAGTCGGTTGGATTAATCAAGTCTACTCTGCAAATCTACCTATTTCATTCTTATTCTTTGTGCTAGCTAGTTTTAAACAAGTTAAATTAGCTTTCAGGCACTAGAATCACTGTTTTACATCTTCAATGGTGTCTTTCAACCGTTAAAACCTTCAAATTTAGTACTCGTACATGGTCATTTTCTATTGATTAGGTGGCCATGGTCAGTATTTTTCTTTTCTTCATTGGAAGTTATCAAATAATTAGTACAAATAAATTATCATGTGGGCTGACTTGGTTAAATAATTCTGTTTCTCTTCTGTTACTGATTATAGAATTGCTTGATTTCTCAGCAGTTTGCTCGTGGCATAAGTAATTATTGTCACTGTCATACACGATAGGTGTTTGTAGATGTAGTAACTAAACATGGAGCAGTGTTGGAGAGGCTTAGTACCAAGGGTAGACAGTATTGGAAGTTTGTGATGAAGGACCAGTATTAGCTGTCCTTGATGACAGAGTGAATTTAAGACCTGCTCTCTATTTCAAACTCTTCGCACATGGCTTCAGGTATGCTTCCAACTCTCTTGTCACATAACATTAATTACCAGCTTTCACGGATTGAATTTCCATTTGAAATTTGCTAGTTAAGTTTACAAATTGGCCAAAGGTCAGATCAAGGATCTCTATTGTTGATTGTGTGAAGGGTAGTGGCCCGAATTTTGTTTTGACCCAGGTCGCAGACCTAGTTCCGACCCAAAAATGGGCAATAGATTGTTGTTTTTCGTATAGTGAAATCTTTCGTCGAATCTTTACCGTAGACGTAGGCTTACACCGGACCATGTAAATTTTTGTGTTCTTTTTGTGTGGCGTGTTTACTTTTCTGTCATGATTTTTGATTGAATTCTTGGTTCTAGGTATTTGTCGCATCAGATTGCTACAATCATGAAATGCAAATACACATCAGTGAAGAGTCCTAGTAAGATATACAGAACTTGTAGGTTAATAAGGCTGATGTGTTATTAGGTTGCTCACTTTAAAAATATATTTTATGCTCTAATTGGAGCTTTGATCATGCAGTGTGTGTTTAAAATACAATAATCAGTTCGCCAAAAGCAACTTAAACAAGAAGTAAACACTCAATGCAAGGTTGATTGAGCTGGTTTTAGTATCATGGAAAAACTCCATTACTGATGAAAATAATAATTTACTCAGGTTCATGTAGAAATTACAGGAACCTTATTAAGCATTAACATATTAAATATAACTTTATTTTTCACAAAACATTGCATACTGTTACAACACTTGTATTCTTGAAGCTATAAGTAAATTGCAACACAGATGAAAAATAAAGGAAAAAGTAAGAAAAGGAAACCAAAAAAAATTAAAATACATGAAGTAAACACTGGTGAAGACCCTGAGAATTGGCTTCAAGTCAAATCTAATTAAATGTAGTAGGCATTCTAATAAAACTTAGGCATTCATCATTGATCCAACCATACTTCTCCATAAAAGGGTTGTCCAGGGTTTTAGGAGGGTAGCTGTCTATGCAATCTTTCCAGACATTTTCATCCTTCATGTCTTTCATTACCTTCCACACACAATTATTGCATTTAAAACCGGCTCCCAAGCTCAACATCAGAATTTGGTCACCTTTCTTGAGCCTTTTCTTTGCCTCCATGTAACCTAAAACGTACCACAGGCCACCAGCTGATGTGTTACCAAAGCGATGAAGCGCCATTCTAGCTGGTTCAAGATCATAGTCGCTGAGACCTAGACTTTTGCCAACCCCATCAATAACAGCACGTCCACCCGGGTGTATACAGAAGTGTTCGATACTGTTCTTGAGACTTGAACCTGCTTTAAGTCCTTCCAGAGTGGGATCACTCATCTTTTTCCACTGGCTAGATACTTTTACATGACGAAGTAGTTCCAGTAGTGGTACCACTTTAGGTACCAACACTTTTAGGTTCCTTGTTAATGCTTGAGCAGCTGCTCTTGTGAGGCTTTTGGTGAGACGAAAACCCAGGCAGCCGCGATCATCTTCCAGTTGCATACAACATCCATATGCTTCATCGTTTGAACCAAGATGGGTACGTACCAGATGCGTCAACTTCAAAATGGCTTTATGCTTTAGAGCTCTATTGTTTGTTAAGAGCATCGAACAACCACCTGAACGGAACAGACAGTTAGAGAGCATCATAGATCTTTCTTTGCCACAATACCAGTTTGGTCCCATGGACTCTGTGCTCACAACAACAGCAAACGCTTCCTTGTGAGACTTGAACAATTGCTGAACAAGGTCGATGGCAATAAGGCTTGCACTGCAGCCCATTCCTGCAAGATTGAAGGCCTTAATGTCAGCCTTCATCTTGTAACGGTTTACTATGCGAGATGTTAGAGATGGCACAGTAGAGAGTAAGGACACATTCACGACAAGTATGTCGATTTCTGATGGAGAAATACCCGACCTAGCAAAGAGCTTATCGAGTGTGTCGTACAAGATTTCGTCCATCTCTGATAGGGCATCAACAAGATTAGGACATTCTTCTCGACCCAAGATGACATTTCTTGGGCTGTAAGTTTCTTCACCAATGCCAGAACTGATGATGGTTCGTAAGAGAAACCTGTATTCTTCCAAGCCTAGGTTCTTGTTGCGCAGGACAATGCTTGCGCATGACTCAGTGTCTAGCCTCCTATCCTCGGTGGCCTTGTAGCATACATACTCTATCATGTAGCAGCATTGATCCCTCCACTGGAGGACCAACTTGAAGAGTTGAAAGATAACATAAAAGAGAGGAAGCAAATAGATTATCATGAGCTCCATTTGCGGAGAGAGAAAGGGAGCTTAGAGAGAGAGAGAAAGGGAGAGGGAGAGGGAGAGGGAGAGGGAGAGGGATCAAATAAACATGTAACTTTGCATAGGAAAGAATCGTTTGCATCTCCTTATAAAGTGGATTGGCAATCTATAATTTACACCCATGGCCCACCTTTAACACATGCTGGTCATATTTATCAGATCCAGGCTGTCCATTGTCAATTTTCACTGCCAGTACTTTTCAAGATTTGAAGTCTACCTACCTCATATTGTTACCATAATGGCGAGGGTCCTCAGTTCCCACTGTTTCTACTGCACACCAGTTTGGTAATTAAAACAGCTTTAATCAAGTAGAGCATGCCATAAGATTCTCAGTAAGGTACTATGAGGTCCTTCATTTCCTTGGGTTGGTGTGATTAATTAAAGAATCATTGCCATTTAATGAGTGATGAGAACTCAAACTCGAATCCTATCCTGCATGTGCACAGCAACGTGCTATGCACTGGGTGACCACAGCAACGTGCTATGCACAGACTGGGTGACCGGGGAGGTGGAAATCACCCTGTTAGAGGATTTCTTATTATTATTGAGGGTAGCATTGTCTTTTGATAAGTTTTCGTATCCGAAGAACATCCTAGGTTATTTATAAAAATATAGAGTTAGAGTACATATGCAAGAATATAATATCTAAACTAATAAAGAGAGGGAAAAAAACAATGCTACCCCTCAATAATAATAATAATAAAATCTTCCAACACATTCCATATGGGGTAGGGTTCACTCTGTATGTGGTGGAGCACTCTCTGTGTGGTGATCTCCACCCTATCCTAGTTCACAATGCCGTGAAGTGCACAGGATACTAATTCTGAAAATTGAAGGTCTTGAAAATGATCACTTGGAATGGTTGTAGCCATATTTTGTTCAACAAACTTCAAGTGCTTTGAGATCCTGGGAGAAAAACTATTATAGGCTGTTGTACTTAATCCAAGCAAGCTAGGTCCTTTCTTCTTCTTATCAGTAGTACAAGAAGTTAACAATTTTACCCTCTCACTGGAGGGTGTCCATTGCTAACGTGGTTGCTTCAGTAACTTGGTGACATGGCAGCTTGGTAAATATAGTATTTACTTCTTATGTATATAATACTACTTATGCATCTGTACAAAAGTTTTATACACTTCTATATACATGCGATCTTAAATTTTCCCCCAAATGTGAGATACCCCCCCCCAACTAAAATGTTTATCATCAACTTTTGTATCAGTATTTGCCTTTGAAATTCAGCTCTTTCTCCTTCTGAAATTGAAGTCATGAAGAATCCGGTCACTGAACAAGAATCCGGCGACTGATCAAGAATCCGGCCAAAGGCGAAGCTTTTGAAATGGTCTATCTCCCTCTGTCTGTCTATCCGACGAATGACCAAGCTTCATTCAGGTGTTTCTCCCTTTGAAATCGAAGTCAATGGAGCTTGGCAGGAAACAATGGAGCACCATCATTAACTTCGCTAGACATTAATGATATGAATGAAGCTTGGCCGGAAACAATGGAGGTTGATGGGTCTGGTTTGGTTGGTTCTGCTCGCCGATGTTGGGAGGCTCGTTGACGGACTAAAACTGCAACAGAGAGCTTTTGATTTGGTCACTTTCTTCTTTCAATCTCAAGTTTGATCAGAGGAAAACTACAATCTTACTCTCTCAGAAACCGTATGGAAGCTTTCCTAGCCTTGAAGGACCGAGAATATAATCCCTCATCTTCTCGTCTGCCTCCAAAGCTGCCGGACGGCGTCAATTGAGGTGGTTGTTTCTTTTGGGCCACTGCCTTTTATTCTCGCACAAGCTGGACTTCTTTGTAATTATGTTTACATAAATACCTTTGCTTAACATTCCAAAAAAAAAAAAAAAAAAAATTTAGGTCAGTACCGAATAGAAATCGGTGTGTTGATTGTGAATGCTATTATTTGATTTGATTTGATTATTTTTATTTATTATTATTTTTTTTTGGGGTCGGTAGTTTGATGCTGATATTGTAGGAAGATATGGGGAGGGTGGCTTATGGATTTGAAATTTTCATTTTTTTGTTTTTTTGTTTTGTTTTGTTTTTTTTTTGTGTGTTTGAATTGTTAATACCAACTAATTGAGGCAAGATTTGGGGGAGTGAATGCTTTGAGGCTCTGTTGTTTTGTATATAGAATGATTGCATAAAATTTGTTTTTTATTTTTTTGGTAATGTAATTACACAAAATTTTAATTTGTCAAAAGATTGAGATATAATATAATGCATATACACAAAAATTTCCTTTGGTAATGACAGCTTTTAAATAAGTAGCAAAAAATTGGTTTTTTTTGGAATGTAATTACACAATTTTAATTTGTCAAAGATTGAAATATATAATGTAGACACAAAATTTTCTTTGGTAATGACAGCTTTTAAATAAGTAGAAAAAGGTAAAAAAATAATAACATGATAAACAAATATATCTTGAACAAACATTAAATTACGTAATATCAAACAAACATATCTTGAAAATATCACAACTTTAGAGTATAATGTTTCAAAAATCAATTATATGATTCATCTCAACTTAATTGTAGAATATATCATTTATGAACTTTATAATACAACAATAATATAAAAAGGAATAGGATAAAATAAATTCATCAACTTTCTTTTGTGAGTGGAAGATTATCCCATTGTCAAAAGTGAAAACATGTTACACAGCTTAAGCTTAACATGTTTCAAACGTAAATTATGTCTAGCATCACAAATTACTTGTAACACGTATTACTTATTATATAAATTAATGTCTAAAATATAATGCATACTTACCTATACATATCTTGATTTAAAATTGTTATTTTACTTTATTGTTGGCAAAATAGATTTTTTTTTTTTTTTTCGAAATCAAATTTTATTAGTCAACAACCGAAGGGAAGACGATACTTTGTGAAGTATATTTTTGATATGTGTTATGAAAATATTCTGATACAATATTCAATTCATACATGATCCATGTTGTAAGAACTTGTGATTCTAATGCAATATTTAATTCATACATGATCCATGTTGTAAGAACTTGTGATTCTAAATTCTAAATTTATTTTTGATATGTGTTATGAAATTATTCTGATACAGTATTCAATTCATACATGATACATGTTGCAAGAACTCGTGATTCTTATTTATTGTAATCTAAAATTCTAAATTTATCTATCCATTATGCATCTGAAATTGTCGTGATTCTAAATCTGTTGTTTTGGAGATAGAATGATTGTGCAAAAGTTATTTATTTTTGGAATGTAATTACACAAAACTTTAATTTGTCAAAAGATTAAGATATATAATGCATATACACAAATTTTCATTTGGTAATGACAGCTTTTAAATAAGTAACAAAAAGTGAAAAAAATAATAGCATGCTTTTTAGACCTATTTTTTAGTAAATAAGTTTTTATCTCATATTTCATCCCAAATTTTGATCACCCATCTTTAAATTCAAGATCATTATCCATTAATTATCAAACCACAATCATCTCTCATGGTGAGTATACATGAGAGTATACATCATTATCGCTGATTGATCTAGCAGTCAAAATTGGGCCACGACAATTAAAAAAAAGGAAATCCTTTTTTAGTTAAATGAAAAAAATAAGGAAATAATGCCTAGGCAAACACTGCCTTAACAATCCAAACCCAATTCTCTCTCCCCTATCTTTCTACCCAAATCTGGTTCTCTCATTTGTCTTTCTCTCTCCAACTATGCGAAGAAAAAACCATAGGTTTTCTGTGGTCACCATCCTTTTATCAAACAAATCAATTTCACTTTAAAGCGTGTGTATGTGTGTGTGTGTATATATATATATATATATGGGAATAGGAGGAAACATAAAATCAATTCCATTGTTTTACCTAGTCAATTCCATTACCCACATGAGGATGAAGGTATTTGATGTTGGTGAAAAATCAGAGGATGATGAAGGAAGAAGAAGAGACCAGAAGCTGGAAGAAGACGAATAGAAGAAAAGACATAAAAGTTAATTTGGTTTTTATTGAATTGGGTCCCACGAATAATTGAATAAAATATTTCTGTATACAAGGAATTTGTACATGGTAAAACAAAATTAAGTTTAGTAACTTTTTAAGAGTTGGCGCTTATTGGGCAATGACAAAGCAATGACTAGGCAACTCTAGGTGACATGGCTTTATCACAGCAATTGGATCCTCTATGGACAGCCTCTAGTGAGAGGTGCCATGGAGAGGATTTTTGCCCAAATACAATAGTTCAAGATATTCATAGTTATTATTTTGATGATAAATTATTGTTCTTTGTGAGTATGAAAATTTAAAATACGAAATATTACTGTATCAGAATTAAATCAGCCAAATTTTATAACTCCAGTACCAAATTTGCACAAAGCCCAAAATCCAGACCAAGACAAAAAGTCTACAATACCCCTTAGCTTTTTGACGGATTGATTCGACCATTTGACTGCTTTTACCCATATATATATATGTGTGTGTGTGTGTGCATGGATGGCTATAAATCATCACCACTATTTATTGCATCTCATTATAGCCTCCCTAATCGCCTCCATCTCTATTCTCGTTCTCAACTCTGAACTTGCCCCCTCTCTATCTGTAACCCCCCAATTGCCTCCATCTCTATTATCTTTTCTCAACTCTGAACTTGCCCCTTCTCTCTCTCTGCAACTGCTAACTAGAAATCTACAAGAATCAGAAGTTTAAAACCCATATATTTCAGTTTATTTTGTCTGTCTGCAAGAATCAAAAGTTGAAAACCTATTGCACCACAGCCACCACCATCACTCCACCCCATATCCTCACACCACCACTGAAGCCAACCCCCCTCTCTCTCTGTTCGAGCTCTCTGCTATGGGTTTTTCGGCGAGATCTTTGGCCAAACCTCGGCCTCTCGCTCTCGCTCTCGCTCTCATCTCTTCTCCATCGGCTTCGTCTCCGGCCGACCCTCGGCCAAGGAGATAACATTCTCATCTCGCCGCCATCCACCGCTGTAATTTTCGGTCATCTTCTCTGGCGAATCTCAGGCCGTTATCTCATCGTTCTCGGGTTGGTCTCTCTCTTGGATTTTTCTCTTCATTCCTTTGCTCCCCTGTCATTCATATAAATATATATATGAGTTCATGTTTGAAAATTTCTGAAGGAAGGGTTAATTAAACTGTTTTGGAGATTTTTGGAATTTTATTTTGAAATGGGAATTCGGGATTTTAGTTATATGAGATTTTATATATGTTTTGCCATGTTACAAATATTGTGAAGCATGAAACTGTGATAATGAAGACTGGAAAAATTGAGAAATCACTGTGAACCTGTATTTGATCATTGGGACTGCGATTTTAAGAATACTTTGATATATATTCTGTGATGTTGAAAAAGGAGGATGGTTAGTGATGATGAGCTGTGTTTGAAAATTATTTCTAAAATTTTTGTGAAGGGCTGTGTCCCTAACTTTGGAGATTTGAAGTTCCAAATTTATCTGTGTTGTCATAATAAATTTTTGTGAAGCATGCTCTATGTTTTGACATATATTTCTATGTTTTGAGTTTCAAATTTTTGTGGAGTCTATAACCTTGATGACACGTGTTGTGTGTGTTGAAAATTTGAAAACTCTGTTTTGATATGCATATATAGTCTGTATTTCAAATTTCCAATGAGGCTATGAACTGTGGCTATGGAACTGTAATTGTGAAACTGTGATTGGTCGTGAAGTTGGAAAGTTTGATTTAATTCATGTGAGTAGTGCAGGATAAACTGAGATTTTGCTAATCAATTGAGATGTCACAGATGAGCGATTAACTAATGTACAAGGAACATGGGTTAGCTTTATTGCTGACTATTTGGTATTAATCTGTTGTTTTGGTTTTCTCTACTCACTCCTTGATTCCTTTAAGGACATGTTTCATATATTATCAAACAAAGGGAGGAAAAGTTGGACTTATCTTAAATAGTCGGGAATAGGAAACTTGCAGAGAGTTTCATTTACAATTCTTTATCTTGAGGATATTCTTGCAAAATTTGTGAAATATTGTGGTATCATTGTGGTCAATCAATTGTTCTTCTTTATCGACCTTGTGGTTTTTATGCTCATTTTTCTTTGTTAGAAGCATCCAAATCTCAATGGTGTTCCTGTGTAGCGAGTGCATGGATGTGAGACAATGTGTGGGTGTATCTATATGACCATGTCAGTGGTAAATTCCTATGTTAATTGAGCAGAAACAGTATCAATTTTGTCCTTAGCTTCTACCACTACTATTTGCACGTGTTTGTCATACAGTTTCTTAGTTGATAACCAATTTGACTAAATCAGGGTGTTGTTTTTAACTACCCAAAAGATGTTTTAAAGTCTTGGCATGTAAACGACATCTTAAAACATTCTCTAGTAAGCAAGTGATGAAGCTTTTGCACTTTTCCTATTTCAGAAAATTATCATCAAGTTTTATATAATTTTCTTCATGGAGTTGTTCACTGATTAAAGTCATTTTTTGGAATTTGTCAGGAGGAAGCAGGTAAACTCAAGTTTGTATGCGTTTCAAATGATGGTATTAATAATCATATGGTTTGGTATCTTTTTCTCTTTTCTTCAATATCCATGCTTCATCTACTTTCATTTTAGAATTTTAAGTTATATTTGTGCATTCCTACCTTTTTGTTCAGCCTATAACAATATCTAGAATGGCTTTAAGTTTTGGTCATTCATCAGGATATAGTACATTGATATGCAGTTCAATTTGTTTTTACTTTGGGAATGCTTCTATC
>JAOTQH010236076.1:0-13210 GCA_025631255.1 Cornus kousa
ATTTTTTCTTTGTTTTTTTTTTTTTTTTTTTTTTTTTGTGTAAAGTTAGATGTGTCACCTGATATGATCTTTAAATTGAAGAATATTGTAATTAGACAATACTTAATCACACTAGCGAGCAGGTACTCCATACGAACTGCTGATTTGTTTCAATCCCAAACGCACATATATCTTGTAATTTTAAAATTAGAAAAGTAATAAACAAGCAAAATGAATCCGGATTGACCAACTTTTATTTTTTTTTTCTTTTTAACTTTTTAATTAATAATTAAAGGCAATATGTCAGTATAAGATTGGACCAAATTAACTATATATGTAAAGAGTATCTACTCACTGATGAATAAGTAAGTATTGCTCATTGTAATTTATGTCAAATTCATTATAGTGTTCCTTCTCACCTTCTCTTTGATTGGCCGGAACAAGTTCTAGGAGTCAATTTCTGAATAATAGAAAATAAGTAAAGACATCCTCTAAAATTGTCTAAAAAAAAAGAAGAAGAAGAAGAAGAAGAAGAAGCAGCAGCAGCCTAGCAACATATCAAGATGTAAGTCAAATGACAGAGAAAAGGTGAGAAGAAGAAAAAGAGAAGAAATAGAAAATAAGTAAAGACATCCTCTAAAATTGTATAATATTATTGAGAAATTGAAAAAACTTTAATTTTTTTTTTTTTTGGTATAATAATATTTGTTTTATTTATTTAGTTTTTGTTGTATGTTTGTGTCTTATTTTTTTGTGTCTATACTTTTTAGGATGAGAATCACTTTGTGTTAGTGTGCAGTTAATAAATTGTCATTTGGACGATATGAGCTCATATTTAGTACTCGCTCCGTTTCATATTTAGTAGGGTTCCAATAGGCCTTGCCTTCGAAGCGGAATTCTCAAGCTAATCTTCTTTAGCACAAAAAGAGAAGAGAATGAATACAGATCATGTGAGAGCGTAAGACCAAATAAAGGGGAATCAATCTCATCGGTAGAGAAGGAACCCCGGATCAATCGGGCGGCTAAGATTTCATTTCAGAGCTTGGGAGTCACGGTTACCAAAAACGACACTAAATTAATATAGGACAGAGGGAGTAGTTATTACAATGTACATATATATTGAGAGTACCGGAGGTGACATGGGCCGGATATGACCCGCGAAAAGAACATCGGGCCGAGAAACTGGACTCAGCCCATAAAAGAATGTAATAGAATGGGCCAAAGTCATGTCTATTATGAAGAGAGCCCAAGGCAGAAAATCCATGATGGGAAGCCAGCAATGGATTTCCAACAAAGTTTGTAATTACCTATAAATAGACAAGAGTGACAGAGAAGAAGTGGATAATTTCAAGAAATGTGGGAAAACTTTGTAAAAACTCATAGAGAGAATTTCTTGCATTTACAATTGGCACCATCTATAGGAAACCGACGAAGAAGATCGATTCGTGCTTGATCGACATCATGTTGATTCAAGCAAATTAGTGAGAACGAAGATTGATCTCTGGAGGTTGAATCCAGATTTGCGAGATTACGGTTTGTTCCGAGGAAATTCTTGATTCCTATTGATTTTGAGGTGTTTGCGTCGGAATTATGCAGCTGTGATTTGTTCAATCGCAACTAGATCCGACAAGTTCGAAGCTAGAAAAGTTCATATCTAGCAAACGGTGACCACGATTCGGTGAATTCGAGTCCAGTTCCAACGGGATTCGCATCAGCGAAGCTCAGATCTGATTAAGAATTTGTGATTTATGCCTTTGCTTCGCTCCGGAATCATGATAGGAGGTGAGAGCTCCAATCCGGTGGAGAATGTCCAACAGATGAAACTGGATCAGTTGTTGAGCACAATTAAAGCTCTCCAAAGAGAGAATGCAAAGTTGAGAGCTGGAATGCAGCGTCAGGAAGTTCCCGTGATTCCTCGACTGTTTCCGGCAGGAGAGGAAGTAATGCAATCTGGCATTGCACGCCACTGTGACCAGAAGGAGAATACTCTGACGGATCTTCACCACGAAGAGAATAGGGCAGAAGATTTGCCGCCAATGGCCCGTTGTGTTGACGATCGGAAAGAATCAATTCACATGGATCCACGGCGTGAACAGATCAGGCGGGACGAGGCCATGAATTTCGATCCATACCAAGAGAGGTTCAACCGAGAAGAAGCTATGGAGTTTGGACGCCACAAAGTTACACCAGTCTGGCAGAAGGAGTTCGTAGAGGAAAAGTCACTCGATCCTTCTTATTGGCCTTCTATGGCAACGTTCGATTATCGAAGTTCATAAAGGAGATCTATAGATCAGAGAGCTACTGCAGGGCTCCAGAGGGAGAATGAGGCCCTCCGCTTAGCGGCTAGGACGGTTGACTCACCGTTTACAGATGAAATTCTGAATGCTCCAAATCCGAGGAAATTTGCCATGCCTATTTTCATCCTGTTTGACGGAACAACCAACCCGATCAATTATGTATATCATATCCAGTTGAAGATGGCCCTGAACACGGAGAACGACTCCTTAATGTGCAAGTGCTTTCCAATAAGCTTGGTTGGACCAGCATTCAACTGGTTCAAGAACTTGCCGAAGGGTTCAATTGATAGTTTCTGAAGCCTCTACAATTGGTTCATAAGCTAGTACTACGGGAATAAACACCCGGCAAAAGATGTCTCCAGTCTGTTCGCGATGAGGCAGCATGAGGATGAGCGCCTCCAAGCCTTTCTTACCAGATTCAATTTTACCAAGAGTATGGTGATTGAATGCCATCCTTCTACGACGATTCAAGCATTTAAGCTAGCCATGACTTGTGATACTCCATTTCACTCAAGCTTAGTGGTGAATACACCGAAGACCATGGATGAACTCAATGAAAGAGCTGATGGTTTTGTGCGCCTGGAAGAAGAAGAAGCAGCCAACGCTCGGAAAACATCCATCATATCAACAGAAGAAAAAACCAAAGCAAAGATCATGCACAAGCAGGCTCAACCACCGCGTCAGACCTCCTGGAAGGCCGAGAAGAGGCCAAGAGAGGAAGAGCCGGTTACTCCGCTGAAAGTCACCCTGGCGAGGTTATACCAGGAAAACAAAGATAAGTTCCGACCGCCACCACCAATTCGGCAACCCCTCGAGCAAAGAGATCAAATTAAGCACTGTGCTTTCCATAGCGATTTTGGCCATCAAACTAACGAATGCAGGAATTTGAGGAGGCAGGCGGAGATGCTGATAGACAGAGGAGAATTTGCCAGTTATATTCAAGGGCCGGCGGTTGAGCAAAACCGACCGATGGAACAAGTAAAGAAGAGTCAGAAGCCAAACTCCCACAGTACACAACCAATTCGGATAATAAATGTGATTCACAATCGGCCCGAGCCGAACGAAGAGTCAGATGAATTACTCCGAACGCGTCTTCGCCAAGCGCAAATGAAAAGGAGAATCGGCAGTGTGAACGCTCTGCACCAACAGAGTACGTCAACACAGATAAAGTTCAACAGAACAGACCTGCTACGTGTCCAAATTCCTCATGAAAATCCATTGGTCGTCAGTTTAACAGTGGCAGGATGCCTTGTGCAAAGAGTTCTGATTGATCCTGGGAGCAGTGCGAATGTCATGCCGAGGGACACATTCGATCGGCTCGAGATCAAGCCAAACCAGCTCAAGCCCACTGGGAATCCCTTGTCAGGGTTTAATGGAAAGCGGGTGGAACCCATAGGCATGGTAGAAGTAACAGTGCACGCTGCAGAAAGAACTTTGAGAGAGAGCTTTGTTGTGGTCGAGATTCATCCCTTGTACAATCTTCTGATGGGTAGAGGGTGGATTCACAGAGTCCAAGGTGTACCCTCAACTCTGCACTAAGTCATGAGATGCCTCGGGCCCGACGGAAACAAGGTGATCGACATTCATGGGGATCATGTTGCAGCTAAGGAATGTTACTCTGTCACACTGAAACATGCTGGAAAAGGGAAAGCACCCATCTGATCGGCAAGCCCGAGATAGCAATTACAGGAACCTCCACCCAAGCAGAATGGGGAGGAGGAGCCTGTGGACTTGACTGAAGAACCCCTTGTTGATGTGCAAATCGACCAGTCAAGGCCAGAGTGAACTACCAGGGTGGGAATAAGACTCACTGAGGGGGAGAAGTAGGAATTACTTGGTTTCTTATCTCACAATGCCAATGTGTTTGCATGGAGTCACGTGGACATGCTTGGAATTAGCCCTTCAGTATCCTGTCACTCCCTGAACGTCAATCCCAATGTCAAACATGTAAAGCAAAAGCAGCGAAGATTTGCTCCAGAACGTAACCATATCATAGCCGAGGAGGTAGATAGGTTGCTTGATGCGGGATTCATAAGAGAAGTGCATTATCCTGACTGGTTGTTGAACGTTGTTGTTGTGCAGAAGAAGAACAGGAAATGGTGAGTGTGCATTGACTTCACCAATTTAAACAAAGCCTGCCCGAAGTATAGCTTCCCACTGCCCAAGATTGATCAAATGGTAAACGCCACTACTGGGTACAAGTGGTTAACCTTCTTGGATGCTTATTCAGGCTATAACCAAATCGCCATGGATGCCGCCAACGAAGAGAAAACTTTCTTTGTTACTGAGCGAGGGACTTATTGTTATAAAGTTATGCTGTTCGGACTGAAGAATGCCGGAGCAACTTATCAAAGGCTGATCAGCAAGATTTTCAAGGATCAAATGGGGAAAACTGTGGAAGCATACATTGACGATATGGTGGTGAAAAGTAAAAGGAGAGTTGACTATTTGAAGCATCTGCAGGAAATATATGATGTACTGAGAAGATATGGAATGAAGCTTAATCCAACCAAGTGCCTATTCTGTGTGAGTTCTGATCAATTCCTGGGATATGTGGTTAATCATAGAAGCATAGAAGCTCTAACCAAAAATACTGAACCAAAGACAATAAAAGAAGTACAAGCCCGGACGGGTCGGATAGCGCGGCGCTGAGCCAGTTCATTTCTAAGTTATCAAATCGCTGTAAGCCATTTTTTGACACTATACGAAGCCATGGGAAACAGGTCTGGAGGGATTAGCAGCGCCAAGCGTTAACTACCTTGAAAGAGTACATGCAGAACCCTCCGATCCCGTCTACTCCTGACCCGGGAGAAAAGCTATTTTTATACCTCGGAGTGTCTAGCATTGCGACGAATGTCGTTCTAATTCGTTGTAAAGAGTGAAAGCAATACCCAATGTTCTACGTCAGTAAGACAATGACTGAAGCCGAACGACGGTATTCGAAGGCTGAACGCATAATACTTTCACTAGTACATGCGAAATGAAAACTCAGGCACTATTTTGAATCTCATCCTATTGTCATTCTGACCATTTTCCCTTTCAGAATAATCCTGCATAAACCTGACCTCTCAGGGAGGATGACGAAGTGGGCCATAGAGTTAAACTCGTTCGACATAGCATACGAACCAAGAACGGTAATCAAAGGGCAAACAGTGGCAGATTTCTTACTAGAGTGTGATTCAGAAGACATGGAGGAAGACCTTCGAGGTTGCTCTTGGAAACTCTTTGTAGATGGATCTTCAAATCAGATGGGGGCAGGCATTAGGGTCAAATTGTAGAAACCAGAAGGCACTTCCCTAAGTCAAGCACTCCGACTTAAATTCCGAGCCACAAACAATGAAGCGAAATATGAGGCATTGCTGACTGGACTCGGGATAGCTAAAGAACTGAAGGTCAGGAATTTGGTTATTTTTAGTGACTCACAGCTGATTGTTCGACTGGTGAATGGTGAGTACGAAACTAAAGATGAAACAATGGAAGCCTACCGTTCAGCTGTTATGTGCGAAGCCAAAGACTTTGAGAAAATTGAGTTTACCCAAATACCGAGAGAGCATAATGAAGATGCCGATCGGCTAGTATGCAGTGCTTCAAGTTCTGGGGAGACATTGGCAAGGGTGATTGCGGTAGGAATACTGAGCCAGCCGTCCATTTTCGAAAAGCCCTCAAGCTCAGACCCTTGGCATGTTAATGTCATTCTCTATGAGCCAAGTTGGATTGATCTGATCGTAACTTATATTCGGGATGGTACTCTACCCGAACAGAGGGATATGGCAAGGAAAATTAAATTGAATGCTGCAAAATACACTATAATGCATAACCAACTGTACAGAAGATCTTTCTTCGGGCCGTACTTGAAATATGTGACCCCTACAGAGGCTCAGCAGATACTACAAGCTATTCACGAGGGTGTATGTGGAAATCATTCAGGGGGAAGATCTTTAGTGCACAAGGCAATGACACAAGGGTACTTCTGGCCAAACATGTCAAGAGATGCGGAAGAATTCTCCAGAAAATGTGATAAATGCCAAAGGTTCGGACCATTAATCCACCAACCACCTGAGAACTTGCACGTAATGGCCACACCATGGCCTTTCGCACAATGGGGGATAGATGTGGTTGGTCCTCTGCCAACTGCAAGAGCCCAGAACAAGTATATACTGCTGGCAATAGATTACTTTACCAAGTGGCTGGAAGCAGAACCATATCTGAGCGTGACTCAGACTCATATGAGACGCTTTATCTGAAGTAATATTATTTGTCGTTTTGGTGTTACGAGGTCAATCGTTATGGATAATGGGACTAATCTTGACAGCAAGCAAGTCAGAGAATTGCTGAAAAAATATTGAATTAACCAAAAGTTGGCAGCAGTAAGTCATCCCCAGGCCAATGGACAAGCAAAAATTACGAATAGAATAATTTTCGCTTATATCAAGAAGAAGCTGGAGGATCATAAAAGGAAGTGGTTGGACGAACTCCCAAACGTCCTATGGGCTTACAGAACGACTCTTAGACGATTGACCGGGGAAAGCCCATTCACCATAGCATACGGAATAGAGGCAGTCATACCAGTTGAGTATTTAGTTCCAACTGTCCGAAGCTTAGCATTAAATCAAGAACAGAACGAAAAAATGTTGAGATTCAACCTTGATTTGTTGGAGAAAAAAAGGGATGCTGCGGCAATAAGGCTAGCGTCCTATCAGCAGACATTAGCTAATAGCCATAACAAAAGGGTGAAGTACAGAGATTTCACCCCTGGTGACCTGGTTCTAAAAAAGAAGGTGGGGATGGTGAAAAAGATTATGTCACCCTGGGAAGGCCCCTACAGAATTGCAGAAGTCATAGGAAAGGGAGCATATACACTAGAAACTATGGCTGGAAGGTTGGTTAACAAGCCATGGAATGATACATCTTTAAAGAGGTATTATCAGAAGAAAGCTTGAAGCTTTAATTCTGGCATTATTCATTTTCAGTTGTACAGAATTTTGAAATTTATAAAAATGTTATCTTCTTCCAAAGAGTTGATTGAATGAACTCAACAAAGTAAGTGGCATCTGGCATTACAAGCCGAACGCCAAAAACTTGCCAAAAATAAAAAGTGAAGTGGCAAGTGACATTCTAGCCGAGCGCCAACCACTCAGCAAAGTAAGTGGCATCTGGCACTACGAGCCGAACGCCAAAAACTTGCCAAAATAAAGAGTGAAAGTGGCAAGTGGCATTCTAGCCGAGCGCCAACCACTCAGTAAAGTAAGTAGCATCTGGCACTACAAGCCGAACGCCAAAAACTTGCCAAAATAAAGAGTGAAAGTGGCAAGTGGCATTTTTAGCCGAGTGCCAACCACTCAGCAAAGTAAGTGGCATCTGGCACTACGAGTCGAATGCCAAAAACTTGCCAAAATAAAGAGTGAAAGTGGCAAGTGGTATTTTAGCCAAGCGCCAACAACTCAGCAAAGTAAGTGGCTTCTGGCACTACGAGCCGAACGCCAAAAATTTGCCAAAATAAAGAGTGAAAGTGGCAAATGGCATTCTAGCCAAGCGTCAACCATTCAGCAAAAGTAAGTGGCATCTGGCACTATGAGCTGAACGCTAAAAACTTGCCAAAGAATAAAAAGTGAAAGTGGCAAATGGCATCCCAGCAAAGCGCCAGCTACTTGTTATCATCATTAATATGCAGAAAAAATTGGCAGCAAATTTTTTTTAAAAAAAAACGATCTTTGGGCAAGTTTGAACCAGAAATCAGTCATTTTCATTAATGATCGAAGATTGAAATTACAAAAAGTGAAGCAAACAAATGGCATGAACACAAGGATGGGAGAATTGAGGTATCAGAAAGGCCCTAACTAGTTGCGTCTGCCCCATCAGTTTCTTGATGATGCTGAGTTATCCCCTCATCATCATTGGCAGTCCCATCCCTACGAGGAGGGGAGTCAAGCTGAATGACTGTTTCGTTCTGAGGGACTCCTCCTTCGCTAGCGCTGGCAGACGGAACCACAGTGGACAGGGGAGTGACGTCCAGAGGTTGAACAGTAGAGGGAGTAGGAGTGATCCTGGAAGAGGCAATCTCTTGACATTCATCAAAAATGCGTTCAGCAAGAGTGGAGTCCGGGTCAACATAGACTCCTGGGGGATCAATCTCTATTATAACCCTCTCGAAACCCCTGGGCATACCTGAGGGCCCCAATCCTGGAAAAGCGTGCATAAAGGGCCAACATACCGCCATTCACCTTACTAATAGCACTAAGCAAAGCATCACGCTCATCCACAGCTCTTTTCTCAAAGGCCATCCGAGCAGATTGCTTGTCACCCAGAAGGCGCTGAAGTTCTTCTTTTTCATTCTTGAACGACTCACGCTCAGTTTGCCAAATGCTTTTCTCAATTTGGAGAGCATCTCTCTCATCCTGAAGAGAGTCTGCATCCTTTTTCAGGGCATCCCTCTCGTTCTCGACCTTGTTTAGCTGCACCATCAGTTCGGCATTTTGGGTGTTTAAAGCCTTGCTCTTTTTATTGGCCACGTCAAGACTGTCAGAGAACTTACGAGCCTTGGTGTTAGCCAACTCCACCTGTTTTTGCATGGCCATTATCCCAAATTGGGTCTGCAGAGATATACATGATAACCGATTAAGCCGAGTAAATGGTCAGAGGAATTCAAATATAAAGACTATGTAAATATTTGTTGACTGAGGGGCAAAAATCACCTCCATGGCAGACAAGGGGAAGCGGCTGAACACTTCCTTTTGAGACAGACCCTTGGCTACCTCAATATCTTTGGGAGTCCACATGCTCCTGTAATACGCCATAGCGGTTTGACCATCCTTGAACATGGTCTCATTCTACTTTACAGATGATCCGTCCGTTCGGATAAGCCGAGGAATCCATGGCGCCATAGTGGAGGCAGAAGCATTGGCCATGACAGACCCAGAAGGAGCAGGAGGTCTGATTGGGGGTGGTACGGGTGCATTCGATACAGATAAACGAATCCTTCTTGTCAGAGGGATGTCATCAGGACTAGAAGGAGTATCAGGCTGAGGCCTCTTCCCTCTCTCCTTTTGCGGAGCAGCAACAGTGGTATTAGTAGGATGGTTGCTGGCTGAAAAAGTTGCGTTCAGGTTAGTAAGCGGTACGTTGGTAACCGGGCTGGTAGTAGCCACGGTAGGATTGATGAAAGGAGAGGTGCCAGAGATAGTGGCAGAGGAAAATTCTAAGGCTGGAGAAGAGGTTGCCGCAGGAACGGCATTGGTCCTCGGAGGATCCTTCCTCCTACTGAAGAATGGAATCTTGAGCTGACACATGGTGCTACCAAGGGTTGAGAGGGCAGTAAGATTGTCCAAAGTAAGGAGATCTGAGCAGGAAGGGACATTATTCAGAACGTACTTCTTCAGGTAGTTAACCCTATCTCTGCAAACACCATAACTCAAGTCATTACTGGGGATGCCTAGGGAACGGCATAAAAAATTGCAGAAGCGAGGAACGCAAATTTCACAAGGGCAATCAGCCTTATGGTTTTTGTATTTTTTGTACGACGAGATCGAACACTCGCTAAAGGCAGTCGGAATAGGATAATCTTGTGCAGCGGGAGTGGACCAAACTCCCCTAACCCCAACAATGTTCTTTTTCCACCCTTTCTCAGAGTCAAGTTTGTCCGTGCAAATTGACATTTTTTCCAGAGGGTAAAAGTGGTAATACAAATCATTTACCCTAATTTTGTTGACCTTGTAACAAAGGAGGAGGTCAATAAGGTTGAGATCTAGACCTCGGTCACGGCTCAAAAGCAGCAGAACAGAGATAACCCTAAGAAAGTTGGGATTTACTTGCAGAGGAGAAATATTTAATTTATTGAAAACGTAGTTAAAAAAGGGATGCAAAGGGAATCTGATAATGTTTAGATGATGAAGGGAGGACAGAACTTCGCTGGGAAGAAGCCCAGCCCCAGTTCTGATGTCCACCTCTTTGGGAATTTCCCTAATCTGGATATCGTCAGGAAGATGAAGTTTCATACGAAGAATGCCCAAGTAAATAGGCATGATGAAAGTAAACAGAAGTTCCAATGAAGAAAAAGAAGTATTTAGAGGAAGAAATAGAAACAAAACTAACCTCAGAAGTCGGAGATTGTAAAGAGCACTGCAAGAATCGCTGAAAAGGAGGAAACTGTTGCAGGAATTCGCCGGAGGAAGTTTGACTGGTTTCAAGAAAAGGCAAGTAGTGATGTGATTGACAGCGAGGTGAGATAAAGACAGTAAAGAGAGATTATGGAATATCTTCAGAGTTTATAAAGGTAAAGAGGGTCCGGATGCCGAAACGTCAGGAAAACGGGAAGCTTTTGAATCTCGAAGCATCGGTTTAAGGGCCAACCGTCCGTTTTTCCATGAGATCTTCTTGAGCCGTCAAATCATGATTAACAACCATTAATAATTACCCCCTAATTTATTAGGGAGTAATTATGGGGGCAATTGAAGATATCGAAGATGGAATGGACCGGATCTTACCCGTGAGGGGAACATCGGGTTAAGTAATAAATCCGAGCCCATGCTAGAAAGCAACAGAATGGGCCCACCATCCGGGATTTACCAAGCAAAGTCAAGCCCAAAATAAGGCAGGCCCGAGGGCAAGAGCCCAACATAATAAGTTAGTTACAAAACTTGTACTTGCTTATAAATAGGGAAGAATAGAAGGAAAGGAGGGGGTTTATTATTGGAGATGTACTGAAAATCTGTAAAAATGAATATAAAGATTTTCTGGCATTTACAAAAGCGAAAAAAAATAGAGGCAACGCGAATGGGCTGCCCAAAATGATTTATGAGAATAATGCCGCCGCCACAAGACTTGGAAACATTGTTATAAAAAGCATCAAAATTAAGCTTAAAAGCACCAAGAGCAGGGGGAATCCAAGAGGAAGACCGAGGAGGAATAGTGGCTGGAGACAAAGAAATAAGAGCATCTTGAAAGCTCACCTCTGTGAACTCATGGAAATCCCGAACAATAAGTTAAACAGCAGCAAGCAGATCCCAAAGCTTATTGTAAACAAAATATCATTACGGCACTTCCATAAAGCCCAACAAATAAAAACAGCAAGGCTTATGCATTCGGATGAAGAAACACAATCATCCCACAAGGAAATGATAGAGAACCACCATTTTTTCTAGGAAGAAGGAGACGAAATACTAAAATCTAACTGAAGAGGACTGAGTTTCCATACCTTGCACGCAAAAGAACAGGTACAAAGAATATGATCAATAGTCTCCTCCGCATCCCCACGGAGAGTGCATGTAACCTCGTCAGACCCGCCTCTTGAGCAAAGTTGAGAAAGCACCGGCAAGCGTTCATGTAAACTCTGTCATAAGAAGAGCTGGATCTTCCGATAAGCCTTGATTTTCCAAACATGTTGCCATAAGGACTGCTTTTCAGAATCAAAACTATACAACTGGCAAAAGCAGGAAAGGGCGGCGAAAAATCAGATAAAGAGAGAACAGCATAGTACGCGCTCTTAGAGCATCCGGGGCGCAGTAATTGTAGAGTGATAATGTGTTAGTGTAGAGAGAGAAAAGGGGCGGTATGCTAAAAAAATAGAGTGTTTTTTTTGTGGGCCCTACAATCACTATCTGTACCATTCTCTACAGACAGAGTAGTGTTTGAAAAATACTCCATAATTTTTTTTCTTTGTTTAAAGAATTTGATAGAAAGGAAAAACAAAAAGCAGCTTCAATGGCTCAATTACTTCCAAACGGTCAATTACATTCAAACAGTAATAAAAGGACTATATTATTAGCCTATAAAAACTAATTTCATCTTCAATAATTATCATCTTCAATTATTCTCTCTCTCAATATTTTTTTTAACATTCATCTTTATGGATCCTCAACCTCTATTCTATTGCCCCCGTCTCAACCAATCTCATAACTCTGAATTACCACCGCAATCCAATTATAATTTCAATTTTTTAATTTTTTTTTCAATCCAAAAATCCATCTCAACCCCAATACTCTTATTTCCCTTTCTAACCTTCTCAATACTAACCCATACCACATCCCCAATTCCAACCTCATTACCAATTACAACCTTCTCAGTTCCAACCATCCCAATCCCAACCTTCTCAATCCCAACCTTCTCAATCCCAACCATCTGAAACCCAACGTAATTTTAGTTGTTTGAAAACAAATTGGTCCATTAAAGAAGATGAAGCATTATGCAATGCATGGCTTGACATTGGATCCAATAACGGGTTCGGATTAGAAGCAAATCACGTTTTAGGGACGAGTCCATGAAAATTTTATTCGACAACCAAGGGGCACGACTTCCCGAAATGTACTAGGTCTGCAAAATCATTTCTCACACATTAAAAAATTTGTGGGAAAATTTTCTGGATATTACAAACAAATCCAACATCATACTCCTAGTGGCTTCAACGTTGAAGATGCAGTAAGTTTTTTACTTTGTAAATTTTTTAATATTTTTTTTATTTAGCAATCTAACTAATTTCATTTATTTTTTATTTTTTATAGCTCAATGAAGCAAGAAATTTATTTAAAGCTTCAGAAAATGAGCCATTTAAGTTGGACCACTGTTAGTGTATTCTAAAGAAATCGTCAAAATGGAATTCCAATTCTAACAGCAATGAAAAAGGGAAAAACAAAAGAACAGTGGAGATCGATATGAATAAGCCTGGGGATTGGCCAGAAACTGTTCAACCTACTTTGTCAACAGTCCAAACCGATCCATCTACTCTGTCAACACCTAGAGTATCAACAACAAGTTCAGTAAACCTTGGCGATGACGATTCGCTTGCAATTAGTGTTGAAAGTTTGCATGGCATTGTATGACCTCCTGGACGAAAAGAATCTAAGAAAGGTCGCAAAAAAAACAAAAAGGAGGTACAACATAACTTATTTCTAGAACAATTTAAAGATTTTACCCATCAAAGTGAGTTGATGAATGCCTTGGCA
>JAOTQH010236115.1:0-13207 GCA_025631255.1 Cornus kousa
ACTAAATGCAGTGCACGTCCTAAGTTTGTTGATGACCATAACCACATCATGGATGACATTGATCTAGACAATACACAGGCACTGGTTGATGAGATTTTTAGACTTCTTGTGGAGGTAATGGAATTCAGAAGCAATTACAGGTACAAGCACCTTCTTGGGGAGGTTGAATGGCTTAGGAGAATCATTGGAGATGGTCTGAAGAATCAGGCCGCGCTGAGAGTCAGAATCAATGAACTTAGTGATCAAATCATTGCTACTAATCACCTCCACTCAATAGAGCTTCATCCCACCGTAAATGATCATCCGGATGATGAACAGCCCCACACAACTGCCAATTTTCCATGGCCAAGCTCCTCCACACTTCCTCACCGTAGTTGTCACATCAACCACCACATTGATCCTCTAAGTCTTGACTTTCCTTCAATCCTCAAGCTCTACATGAGTAATGGATAAGTGGCCAACATTAATGTGCATTACTTGAACTGCCTTCTAGCTGCAGCTTACGTAATGTATTTGGTCACACAAGGAAAACCTGTTACAGAACCCACACGCCATCAAGACCCTCTCAACTAAATTATGAATGGCAAATCATCCCAATGAAGAATCCACTAACCTATACTAAACCAAATCATGCCAATCCCCTTACTCAATCAACCATATATCACCAACCACCACTACTGTTATCACCTCCTAAATCTCCCATCAACCTCTTCACTCTTTCAACCACATATCACCACTCATTTCCACTACTGTCATCACCTCCTACATCCCCCTCAACCTCCCGGTTCATCATGGGCAGAATATCATTACTCATTACTTTAAACCAAATGAAGCATTCAAAGTGGACCTAAGCCCTTATAAGCCAGAACACATCGGGACTCCCTCCACCAAACCATTTGAGTCACTCGCATTGGATCCCCCTCCATCAAAAATCAAATGTTCTATTTCCTCTCACCCTTTACCAATTGTTAAACATGAGAGTTCATCCATTTCTATCTCTGAATCAGACTCAGCAACTAGCCTACCTGCAAACATCAATAAGATAAAAGTAATGAAGGGTGTCAAACTGAAAAAGAAGAAACTTTTCAAGAAGTCAGTGACCACTGGTCCACAAAGAGGGAATCTATTCCCAAATGGAAAACTTTTAATACCATCAAATGGTATCAATAGGAATATGGAATATTAGGGGGTTAAATAATCCCTTAAAATAAGCTGAAGTGAAACAACTTCTTCATCATAATAAGGTTGACATAGTTTCAATCATCGAGACCAAAATTCAGTTAAGCAATATGGACAGGGTACACAAATCCATAGCTGGTTCTTGGGAGATTACCCACAACTACCATTACTCCCCTTTGGGAAGAATCTAGATCCTTTGGAATCCTAGAAAGGTGCACTTACAAGTGCTATAGAGCTCAAAGCAAGCAATTCACACCTTTGTTACAATTTTGAGCTATAGGAACACATTCTATTGTTCATTCATTTATGGAGCAAATGACTCCATTGAAAGAGAATCCTTATGGGAGGACATAGCTAGACACTCTTCTACTTTCTCTTCTGCTCCATGGTTACTTGAGGGTGATTTCAATATCATCACATCAATTTTTGAAAATTTTGGAGGGTCTAGCAAAACTACAAAGGCTATGTTAGACTTTAGAGACTGCCTTCATCAGTCCAACTTGGAGGATCTAAAATACACTGGCATATTTCATTCTTGGTCCAATAAAAGTGTAGGGGTAGCTAATATCTCAAAAAAGCTGGATAGGGTCGTGATCAATGATTCCTGGGCCCATTTTTTTCCATTGTCGTATTGTAATTTTCTCCCACCTGGGATCTCTGATCATTCTCCAATGATCATTAGTTTAGGCAATCCAACACCACCAAAGAAGAGTCCCTTTAGATTTTTTAATTGCTGGAGTAGTGATAATTCTTGTCTACCTTTGATTTAATCCATTTGGGATAAACCTGCTGCAGGCTTCACTATGTTTCAAGTTGTTACTAAATTGAAGAACCTCAAGCAGCCCCTCAAAAAAAGCTTCTCAACTAACTTCAGTGCCATCAAATTAGAGGTTCAACATGCTCATGATCTTTTTTTCCCAATGTTAAGCTACACTTGATGTTACACCAGATGACAGTTCACTTAAGAACCAAGAGAAGCAACTCATTGCCTCATATTCACTACTTAGGAACTCTAAGGAATAGACAAATAGGCAGAAGTTAAGGGTTTTATGGCTCAAGGAGGGAGACTCCAATACCTCCTTCTTTTTCAAGTCCATTGCCTCTAAAGTCAACAAGAACAACATTACCTCCATCAACTTTACAAATAGAGTGTTGCTGGATACTGATACTGCTATCAAGAAGGAGATTGTATCTCATTACCAGTCTATTTTGGAACTGAATCCTCATCCGTACCCAGGTATGGACTCTCTCTCACCCTTTATCCAATCCACAGTTCCACCTTACCTTATTCCCTCATTTTGCTTTATACCATCTGAGGAGGAAATCAAGAACTGTATATTTTCCCTAAAGAGTGACAAGGTCCTAGGACCAGATGGTTTTAATGCTTTCTTTTTCAAGAAAGCTTGGCCAATTGTTGCTCATGATGTCACTAAAGCCTTCAAGGAATTTTTCATTATTGGAAAACTTCTCAAGGAGATTAACTCAACCTATATTACACTAGTCCCTAAATTGCCTAACCCTTCATCAATTACCCATTACAGGCCCATATCATGTTGTTCCATAATTTACAAATGTATTTCTGAGCTCCTTGCATCCAAACTTAAGCCTATGTTACCTCATATAATTGGGAATGCACAATTAGCATTCATACAGGGTAGGCAAATTGATGACAGTATTCTTTTGGCTCAAGAGCTCTTGAATGGATATCATAGACACTCTCCCTTTCCAAGATGCACTCTGAAAATTGATATCCAAAAATCCTTTGACTTTGTCTCTTGGGAGTTCCTCTTTGACTCATTGTTACTATTTGGTTTCCTTACCACATTTGTCAATTGGATACAAACTTGTGTTTCCACACCATCATTCACTATCTCAGTCAATGGTGAATTCTCAGGATACTTTAGAAGTCTAAAAGGGCTAAGGCAAGGGGATCCCCTTTCCACATTTCTCTCTTTCATTGTGATGAAAGTTTTCTCACTAATTGTCTCCAAAACCATAAGGGAAAGGCCTTTCAAATACCATTAGAGATGTAAGCACCTGGCCTAACCCATTTGATTGTTGCAGATGACTTGATGTTATTCTCATATGGTAATCTTGACTCTTTAAGTACATTTAAACATGCCATTGACATATTCTCATCCCTTTCTGGCTTGCAAATCAATCAAAATAAATCTCAGGTCTTCCTATCTGGTATTAATGATAACCTTGAGGCTGCCATCCTTTCCCTTCTTGGCTTTGAGAAAGGTGTACTACCTGTTAGGTACCTTGGGGTACCACTTGTATCCACTATGTTGAGAGCTACTGATTGCAGGTCACTAATTGATAGGATCACTTCAAAAATTGGCCACTGGACTAGCAAAAACGTCTCTTTTACAGACAGTCTTTAACTCATAAGATCAATCTTATTCTCTACACAAATGTACTGAAGCTCAAAGTTTATCCTTCCAGCAAGTATCACACATAAATTGGAAAGTATTTTTGGAGCATTTATTTGGACTGGTCCTATTTTAAAAACTTCAGGTGCAAAAATTGCTTAGAACAAGTGCTGTCTACCTAAAAGAGCAGGTGGATTGGGGCTTCCTAATCTTACAGTATGGAATGAAGTTGCAATAATGAAGTAATTCTGGAGAATCATAACCTCAAATAACATGCTCTGGATGCAATGGATTAACACTTACTTGTTGAAGGGCAGGAGCATTTGGGAGGTAAAAGTGCCAGGTCAGTGCTTATGGAGCTGGAGAAAGCTACTTAGTCTCAGAAATAGCATCATGCCCCTTGTCAAATTAGAAATTGGTGATGGCAAAACAACCAATTTCTGGTTTGACAGCTGGTTCCTTTGGGTCCTCTACATCACTTTGTTTCTCCTTAACAGATTCTGGATTCTGGCCATGATTCTAAAACCAAACTCAATTCCTTTATTACAGAATCTACTTGGAACTTCCCAACTTCCATACTATCTATTATGCCCCAATTATAACCAACCACAACCTTGCCATCACCCATGAAACAAAGAAGGGACAAGTTCATTTGGACACCTACTTCCTCATCCAATTTCTCCATAGCTAAAACAATGCAATACCTCACAAAACACCTTCCAACCTTACCATGGACTCCCTTAGTTTGGTCCAAACCATCAATCCCTAAGAAATCCTTCACACTTTGGGTCGTAATTAAGCAGAGACTCCCAACCTTGAATAGAAGGTGCACAACACACATTAACACCACAACTTGTGTCCTCTGCAATGCTGAACCAGAGTCCCACGACCACCTCTTCTTCAAATGTTCATTCACCAGACCCTTATTGGCATTTCTACAAGCGAGATGTGGGTTCTACATTCAGCCATCATCATGGAATGACTTAATCAATTGGGCCTCTCATTATTGGAAAGGAAATTCAGAGTTTCACAGTAACTCTGTATCTAAACTTAGCCTTGCAACATTGGTCTACAATATTTGGATAGAGCGCAATAATAGAATTTTTCAAAAGAAAAACCAATCTGCAAATTCAGTTCTTCATATGACACTGGATTCCATCCGCTCCAAACTTTTGAACTCTTCAATCACTGACAAATCCATTGCAAGCAGAGTCGTAGCCGAATGGGAACTCCCTGAAGGTGTCATACGGCCACCGGCAAAACCACCTTATCGAAGTGCTTGAAGGAGGAGACCTCATGTTGGGAAAAGCTTCCCATGATCACCGGATTAAAGGGTTCCTTAATCTGATTGAGCAGTTTGTATTGTTCATGGGCTGGGTGTAATAGGCTTATTGCTCTAGCTTTGTAACTTGCCTATGCGCTAATGCGCTTTTGGGCTTGTATTTTTTTGTCCATATCAATATATATTGAAAATTTACTTTTCAAAAAAAAAATTAAAAAAAAAAATAAGAAGAAGAAAAGAAAAAGATTGGTTTGGCAGTTAAGAGGCCCGTATATATATATTTGAGATAATATAATGCAATAATATTGTTGCATTCTTCCAATTCACTTTTTTTTATAAATTTCTGAAACAAAAATGCCCGTGTAGACATACATGAAGATTTTAGTGAGGACATACCTACACTTCTAATTTTGTGCTAAAATCCCATTTTTAGTCAGAATATATACAAAGAATTCCAGAGCCATGTTTGTAGATTCAGTCGGTTCGTTAATGATTTCGATTTCTTCAAATTTTGTGGTTTGGGAATGATTTTCCAACCGAAAGTGTTGTGGACACTTCTCCCAAAGAATAAAATAAAATATATACTTACAATAAAAACTAAAAAATAAAGGAAAAAAAAAAAACATAAAAATGATGACCAAAAAAGAATGAAATATACGAGTCTCGCTCGGGATTAATAAATTTAAAATTATTTAAGAGCGGGAGCATTTTGAGATTGCCGGTATATTATATGTTTTATGTATGTATATTTATTTTATTTGAAATATTATTATATGTATTTATTAAATATTTTTTATTTGTTATTTCTTATTAATTTTTTTCATTAAATATGATATATATATATTTTTTAATTTGTTATTGCCTTGTAAATAAATAAATAAATAAAATGTTTGATCTGGGCTTTGTTTTTGGACTTGAATAATGGGCTTCCCTACTGTTAAGGCCACCCACTGATTTCATGGACTTGCTGTTTCTGTTAGGGCCCTATGCCTTTTTGTAATAATTTTTTTTATTTTATACCCATACTAACTTACGGAAGGAAAAAAAAAAAAAACAAAACAAAAAAAATTACACTAGGATTATTCTCGACATCAATGTTCTTCACTATTGGTGTGATTAGCCTGAAATCTAGAATTTCACATTTCTCGAATTGAAATGTTTTGATGCACTACATTCGTCACAAGTATAAATGTTGGGATCCGTTCAATGCGGTACAACATCACCGCACCACAACAATGGATCCAAGGGGACATAATTTTTTTTATTATTTAGTTGATTGTTATATCTTAATTCGAATAATTACACTCAAGGATGACAACATGAGAACACCACTAACATGTTCATGCCATGTTAGTGTAATTCATTATAAGTATTATTATTATCATTAATTATTTGGTTCTGTAATTCATTAGAGTTAATATATATATATATATATATATTATAATAGGCATAATTCTTAGATGTAGAATGTTGTTAATAAAAGAAAAGAGATTAACACAGTACAGGTTCTATTACAAGATATATACTGTTAGTAAGAATATCACAATGTGTAATATAAGTGACAACCATAAATTATGTAAATTAATGTCCCATATTGAATTCATGTCGTTGATGAAAATGGATAAGGGTTTGGCAAATTGAGTTGAATTTGGTGGGTTATTCAGTACCCGTGAAATAATATCTTAAGGGTGCCTTTGAACTAAATTTACTATGAATTTTAATTTTAAAGTCTCAAACACAACATTAATGTAAATCCTTACATTGCATTCAATATTTGAGTTAATAGTCTTGAATATTTATTATATCTTTCTTCATATTTTATTTTTCTTTGTTTGTTGTTCAATTCATTGTGATCGTTGGATGATCATGCTATCTGTTTGATTAAATTCTACGCCTTTGAAATAAAGTATCTCATTGATCTATTATTTTCAGTACTTCTTATCCCAATAAGCAATATATATATATAATATATATATATATGCATGGTTATATAAAAAGTGAAGGTGAATTTTAATATTAACAAAATCCCACATTGATAAAATACGCTATAACCTTCTTTTTAATAACTAACCTTATTGTACCCTCACATTGCTGAGCCCAGTAACGTTGACTTGTGACCAAGTGGGGCATTAAAGTGGTTGAATGTGGTTGCGGTATGCAGCAGTTTAGCTAATTCGCGTTGCCCCCCGCACATCCTGTGTTCGATGGGGGCGAACAATGGCCCCCCGTGCGCTGCCAGTTCGCGGTCAGCTCAAAAAAGCCCAAAAAACCAGTCGCCATCCTGCTTGTGTACCCACTGGATGGCCTCCCCACACACAACCACTTTTTGTTCTTTATTCATCCAGTACAAAAAGATATCCAAACCTCTAATGAAGAATTAATTCCTACTAGTACTCCACGTTCATGGCTACGAACATGCAAACAGAAAGAGAAAAGTGGTGTCATCCAAAACTTTAAAATGATTTTTAAGCCAAGTTGAGAATATGGAATATGCTCACAGGGTCTAGCGTATGATTCGAATGATTAGATTAATGGGAATTTTTTATTATTAATATTTTTATTTTTTCACAATCTTGAAAATTATTTTTCAATAACTAAATCAGCTACACGGATTCATTTGTTTTCTATTTTAATAAAGTTTAGTTAATGTAGAGTAAAAAATTCCCGTCCAATAAGGATTATACACGTCATTACAACATAAACACATCCGTCGTAAGTGTCAGAGACCTAACCTGTTCAAAGCCCAGTCCAAGCTTGCTGCTGGCCCAAAAACATAGTTGCTAACCCAAGAGCACAGCTAATTGATCTCTATCATAATTTGAAGCCCGAAGCAAGAGATCCAGCTTGTTAGCAAATACGTATGGACCATGTTATGTACGGCCCAAATCCATTAAAGGAATATTAGTCTTATTAGATAAAGAATTTAGCAAAGAAAGAAATTACTGTACAAAGAAAATTATACAAAGGAAAGAACTCTATTTGTAAAGAATCTTTGTATGGAAGGAATTAGAGGACAAGCAATACGGTCCTCCCATAATTCAACCAAACTTTTGTGTATAAATAGACGCCCAGACTTCCAATAAAAGGATCAAGCAATTTACGCTTATTAATATTCAGTTCTTGTTCATTGTTATTAATTTTAGGAGTGAGTTGTTTTATTTTTTTCTCAGTCATTATTGGTTGAGCGAAATTTTGCACCTACACTTTGGCGCCGTCTGTGGGAAGTCGTATTCAAAGATACTCCCACGTTTGTTTCAAGCAAATTCTGTTTCCACCATTTAAAATGTCGAATGGAGGATCTTCAACGGATCAACAAACGGAATTAATGCAGAAGATGCGGGAAGAATTTCTGCACCAGTTCAAGGTACTGTGTCAGGCGAATGAAGCCAGTGTAACCCAGATTGCCTTACTTCAATAACAAAATAACACTCTTCAAACAGTGATGGCTCAGTTGATACCACATCCACCGAGTGATACAGCAACACCGCCTCCTAATCAAAACGTACCTCCTCCAGTTAACGAGCCTCAAATCAACGGGGCACGACCTAACAAAGCTCGGCCTAACGAGGGTCAGCAGCAGCAAAGGATAAAGACTGAGGCAATTGCCTTGGATAACTTCCCTTGCCGCACGCAAGATGAACAGGCCGAGTCCAGCCGTAAGTTTACGGTATGGTCTAATGACATTCTAGATGGTGCTGGTGTACAGGATGCCTTTGACGAGAAAAGACTCCTGAAGATTCAAACACCAGCTGAGATGGCCAGAGAACACAAAAACTCTCTAATAAAGACTCTTTTCACGGACGATGTGTATATGGTTGAGAGGCCCAGGAAGTTTACCATGCCTTCCTTTATTCAGTTCGATGGTACAGGAGATCCTTCTCGCCATCTGGATCACTACGCCAAAAGATAGCTCTGGACGACCGCAATGATCCTTGGTTGTGTAAAGTTTTCCCTACTAGTCTAATAGGAGCTGCACTAGAATGGTTCAGGAATAGACCACATAAGTCTATCCCGGATTACGAAACTCTGTGCACTATGTTCTTAGCACAATACTATGGGAACAAGAAATAAAATAAGAGTATGGCTAGCCTTTTTACTATAAGACAAAAGAAAGGAGAATCATTGCAAGATTTCTTGTCCAGATTCAACATGGAAGCCTCGGAAATGGCTGATTACCATCCTGCAACCACTATAGAGACGTTCAAACTTGCAATGATTCAAGGGACGAAGTTTCATACTTCCCTGATCAAATATTCACCCCCGGACATGCAGACTCTCAATGCTAGAACTTAGATTTACATTTGGCTAGAGGAGAATGTTACCCACCAAGCGCAGCACGCTACCGTCGTCACAGTGAAAAATAAACCTCGGGAAAAAATTCCGAATTCTAAAATTCAGAGGAGCCAGTGCACCTCAGTACCAATCATTCAGGCACCTGAGAAAAGACAAAGGATAGAAGAAAGACTCACACCTCTCTGAACCGCCTTAGCTCGGCTTTTTCAAGAGAATAAGATGAAATTCATAACCCCGCAGCCAATAAAGCAACCCTTGGAGTAGAGGGACAAAAGCAAATATTGTGCTTATCATCGAGACTACGGGCATACGACTAACGATTGCAGATTCCTTAGGCGACAAGTGGAGAGTATGATAGCCAGGGGTGAGTTGGCAGATTACCTCATGACCAATGAGTATGTGAAGCCCCGTGAGGTTAATCCTCATAAAGTAGAAGGTAATCAGGTAAAAGTCATTCATGCGATACATGGCAGATCTGAAGATAATCAAGAGTCTGAGGAGCAATATAGGTCCAGAATGAGGACATCTCACAAGCGCAGGAGGCTATCCTCGGTTAATACTATCGCTTCAGGCAACATCAGTATTGGCTTAGGTAATAGTAACCTGTCCAGAGTTCAGCTTCCCCATGAAGATCCGTTGGTCATCAGTCTCTTGGTAGCAAATTGCATGATCAAAAGGGTCTTGATAAATCCAGGGAGTAGTGCCAATATTATCACGAGGATGATCTTTGAACAGTTAAGAGTCCTCTCGTTATTAATACGAACTACCTCCAGTCTATTAATGGGATTCGATAGAACGAAGGTAGATCCCATAGGGGTGATTGACTTATCTGTTACCGCGGCCAAACGCACGCTGAATGAGAATTTTGTCCTAACAAAAATCCATCCCTCATATAATCTCATCATGGGAAGAGGCTCAATCCACCAAATGAATGGAGTTCCATTTACTCTTCACCAAGTGATGCGGTGCTTATCTTTGGATGGTAAGGAGGTTATCAATATTTTGGGGGATCAAGTTACAGCGAAAGAATGTTATATGCTAACACAAGATGAAGTGATGAGGGTTTCTAAACCGTCTCAGCCAAACTTGACTCTCGAAGAAACAGTTAAATAGCAATTACAGAGTCCTATGCCCAAGTACCTTAAGGCAGAGGAGGAGGCCGAAGCTGCAGAACCAACCGAGGAAACCCTCGAAACCATAGAAGTGGTCCTTGGTGACCCACAGAAGGTCACTTATATAGGCCCTACTTGCACAGCCGAAGAGAAATAAACATTAGTAGACGTTATTTGGTGTAATGCAGAGGCTTTTGCCTGGGATCATTCAGACATGGTGGGGATCGATCCCTCAATCTCCTGCTATAGCCTGAAGGTTGACCCGGAGTTCAGACCAGTTAAGCAAAGGCACAGAAAGTTTGCCCCTGAACGCAATCACATTATAGTTGAAGAGGTGAATAAGTTGTTACAAGTTGGGTTCATCCGAGAGGTGCAATATCCGCAGTGGCTTTCAAACGTGGTGGTTATTCAAAAAAAGAATGGAAAAAAGAGGGTTTGCATAGATTACACCAACCTAAATAAAGCTTGTCTTAAAGATAGCTTTCCTCTACCCAAGATAGATCAGATGGTTGATGCTACTATTGGTTATGAGAGGCTTACATTCCTTGATGCGTACTCATGGTATAACCAGATTCCTATGAATCCAGGGGATGAGGAGAAAATCGCCTTTATTATAGAGAAGGGCACTTACTGCTACAGGATTATGCCCTTTGGGTTGAAGAACGCTGGCGCCACTTATCTGCGCCTTATTAATAAAATCTCCGAGAACTTGCTAGAAAAGACGGTAGAAGCTTATATTGATGACATGGTGGTTAAAAGCGTAAGGAAGAAAGATCATCCGAGGCATCTTCAGGAAGTCTTTGATACTCTCACGAAGTACAACATGAAACTAAATCCCACTAAGTGCTCTTTTGCAGTCACTTTAGGATAATTCCTTGGCCATATTGTGAATAAGAGGGAGATAGAGGTAAGCCCGACTCAGGCTAATTCACTCATACAAAATCAAGAACCAAAAACCCGCAGAGAAGTGCAAGTTCTAACCAGCTAGATTGTAGCACTCAGCCAGTTTATATCTCGATTATTCGATAAGTGCAAACCATTTTTTGATGCCATAAGATCAAAGGATAAGGATATATGGGGGTCTCAACAGTAGTTGGCTCTCAATCAGTTAAAACATTACATGGCTGAACCTCTGATCCTCTCTGCTCTGAAACCTGGAGAAATTCTCATCCCGTATTTAGCAATCTCAAACATAGCGACAAGCACGGTGTTAATAAGAGAAGAAGGAAAGAGTCAGTACCCCGTCTTCTACACGAGCAAGACAATGACAAACACTGAGACACGGTACAACAAAGCAGAGAAGATTATCCTAGCATTAACTTATCCGAAGAGAAAGCTTCGACATTACTTCGAGTCTCACAGCATCATGGTTCTTACTAATTACCCTATACGGGTTATATTATCTAAGCCAGATCTTTGTGGAAGAATAACTAAGTGGGCTATATAGCTTAGTTCCTTTGACATAACCTACGAGCCGAAGGTGTCACATAAGGGACAAACACTAGCCGATTTTCTCTTAAAGTACGAGGACAAACCAGAAGAACCAGAACTCCCTAAACCACATTGGGAGCTACGGGTGGGTGGTTCCTTAAATCAAGCAAGTGCAGGAGCTGGAGTTTTCATATCAACACCTGAGGGCACCAAGTTGCAATAATCAATTCGTTTGAATTTGCCAGCCACTAACAATGAGGCCGAGTACGAGGCGTTACTTGCTGGACTTTGATTGGCTAGCAAACTTTAGGTACGGTGTTTAAAAGTTTTTAGTGATTCGCAACTTGTTGTCAATCAAGTGACAGGCCAATACCATCCCAAAGAAGAACGAATGAAGGCATACAAAGAAGCAGTAAGGAGCGCTACCCGGGGATTCAATCAAATTGAATTTTACCAAGTACCTCGTGATGAGAATGCCGAAGCAGACGAATCAGCCGCGGCTGCGTTATCCTCAGGCAAGGATTTGATTTGGGTAGTACCTATTGACGCACTAGACAACCCTAGCATAAACCCTCAGCAGGAGGTAATGGTGATCCAGCCAATCCTAGAGAGCCGTGTTGGATTGATTCATTGGAGGCCTATCTCAAGCATGGGACTCTTCTATATCAAAAAGATAAGGCAAGGAAGCTCAGACTTGCCACGTTTAAATATGCAATCATCAACAATCAGTTGTATCGGAGGTCATTCTCAGGTCCTTACCTAAAGTGTCTGAGCCCAACCGAGGCCCTCGTGATTTTGAAGCGGATTCATGATGGGGACTGTGGAAACCACTCCGGGGGCAGGTCCCTTGTGCATAAGGTTCTAACTCAAGGCTATTTCTGGCCATATTTAGCTCAGAATACTGAGGAATACTCCAGGAGGTGTGATAAATGCCAACGCCATGGTCTAATAAAGCATCAGCTAGCCGACGACTTACATGCGATGGCAAATCCATGGCTATTCGCATAATAAGGGATTGATGTTGTGGGTCCTTTACCTAAAGCTGTAGAACAAAAAGAACACGAATTACTTGATACGAATTACTTCATAAAATGGGTGGAAGCCGAGGCTTATTCAAGCATGACCTATGAGCAGGTGAAGAGCTTTATTTGGAATAATATAATCTGCAGGTTTGGGATGCCAAAAGTCATCATGATGGACAATGGTAAGAATTTGGACAACAAAAGTACGAGGAAATTCTTTGCCGAACATGGGATCGTACAGAAGTTGGTTGCAGTTAGTTATCCACAGGGGAAAAGATAAGTTAAAATAACCAACCAAACCATTTTTAGCTGCTTAAAAAAGAAGTTGGAGAAGCTTAAAACAAAGTGGCATGAGAATCTCCCCCAGGTGTTTTGGGCATATCGAACCACTCCGCAGTGGCCCACGGGAGAGAGCCCCTTTGCTATGGCATATGGATCCGAAGCTGTTATCCCCACCGAATCTATAGTTCTAACCCTTCGGACATCCCTGTTCCTCGAAGGGAACAATGACCA
>JAOTQH010236124.1:0-13207 GCA_025631255.1 Cornus kousa
ACTATAACCTATCTGCGGTTCACATGGACTATCGACCTACCTATTCTAATTACTTTAACTACTTTATAAACAATCCATCTTTCCTAAGCATAGACTATAAAAACATTATTTTATAAAAAACATTGGAACACCATTATATGACCTCCATTCTTATGTCCGGCAGGGCTCCACTAGATACGGTCCAACAAGAATAGGTTGAGAATAAAAAATAAATAGTTATATATGAGACAAGGTAATAATAATTTGAAAACTATTTAAAGATTAAATGCAATTGAGTTATCTCAATTTCTCATAGTCGTATAATCAAAAACATAATATATATTAAAATATCCCAGAGTTAAGAATAATCTTTCATAGTACTAGATTGGTTTACATCAGTGTCCTAAGAGAGGAATTAGCTACTCATGACGATGTCGAATATCATCTGTGTTGTAGTCATCTCCATCATCACGGACGACACTTTTCTTCTCAGGATCTTCACTTTCTAAGGTTATAGAAACCCTAAAAGCTACCACCATAATATCGGCCTTCTAAATAACATGAGAAAAATGAACTTCTTCTATCAAGGCCTATGCCTTCTTTTATAGAAGAAAATAAAGGTTTGGTGGGCTTTTAGGTCTTCTGACCCATCTGGAATGAGATACGACTTAAAAAAGAAAATTCCCATAACTTAAATCTGAATTGTCATGGAAGGCTCGAGCTTTAGGGTGTAGAACTTGAGTTTTGAGGTTCAGGCTCGAGCTTCAATGGATTAATGCTTGAGCTTCAAGGAATGGTGCTCGATCTTCACTTTAATACTTAGCCAAAATTTCTTCAACTATTTTTCGAAGTGTCTTTACCTTCAACACTTAGAATATTTTTGGGATTCATCTCTTTTAACATTGCTCGATCCAAGCTTCATAGGCTTGAGCACTAGGTACCAGGCTCAAGCTTTAGGTATTCAAGGCTCGAGCTTTGAATGATGGTGCTCGATCCTTAAGGTATGGCACGAGGCCTGGGAGCTTGGTTCTTTTATTAAATCAACTCTTCAACTTCCAACACTTTGTGCTCGAACTTGATGGCTAAGGCTCGAGCACCCTGAGGTTAGGCTCGAGCATCTTTAGTTAGGGCTCGAGCTCTAAAGGTATAAGGCTCGAGCTTCAATGCCTTATTGATTTTTCTTCTATTTCTTGTAGGGCTCGAGCCTCAAGACTTGGGCTAGAGCTTTGGTTTCTGAATTCTTTCAAACATCACCATTTAAGCTCTTGGCTTGCTCTGGATGACCGGCAACGACTTTGTAAGCTTTAATATCATCATAAAGTCTTGGTTTTAACTATTTCTCTCAGAAAGTACCTATAAACACACACTAAACATAAATTAGTCTAACAATTGATAGAAGTATCATTTTGGGCCTTAACATACGTATATTTAGGGGCTCGAATATGCAATATTCAATGCTTATCAATTAACTCATCAATTTTTCTTCCATTGAAGAGGTAACTTATCAAGATTAAGATATACAAAGGAATAAAAGCATAAGGCTGTAAAGTAGGACAAGTAAAACTAAAAAAATGAATATCATATTAGATGTAATTGTTCCCTTTCATATATTAAAATATTTATAAAGATACCAGAAGAAGTAGAGAAATGGTTCATGACTAGTTGCTAATGAAAGAACCATCAACTAAACATCAAGCAAAATAATTAATTAAATCTCACACAACTATGTTTCAATTATGCCTTCAACTAATACAAAGCATCAATTACCATAGCATAAAAACCTTTAAGATAAACATTACATAACTACTGGGTTTCTCTATAAAAATTGAAGTACCTTGGGAGCAGTCATTGGGTATTCTTCAAGCAAAAACAATTCAAGCTTGAAAACCCCTCCTGCAAAAATAATAGGGACAATGTTAGCATATATTAAGTAATAAAATATAAAAGAGGTGGAAAGCATATAAAAGTAATATATAAAAATTACAAAATTAAAAATCAGGTTTTAATTATTTAGATTTTGAGACAACAAATTTCTTCATAAAAATACCTTTCCAAAAAAAATCGTTCATAAAACTGAAACCGATGCAACTACCTAGCTTATTCAAGGTAAATCCATACTGAGAACACTAGAAACAACATCGCAACTCTCAACTCTCAACTAACCATGGACCAAAAGATTTAATGGTATCAACAACACAATCTTTAAAAAATAATAAAAAAGCAGATGAATTTTCTTTCATACAAATTTTAGTAAAAATCATATGTGGGGCAATCAATATGATTCTCAAAGCCCTGTAAAGCAAATTTATAGACTTTTATGTTATTCACAACAAGAGAATTCACCAGATCTAAGCGTATAAAAAGCTCAAGCATGAAAAATATGTAGCAGATCACTAAGCTAAAGGATCATATCACATCTTTTCAATCAAGTCCTCTTTCCACTGTGCAAAAGAACTCCCAACTTGCTTTCTTCTGGCCTAAAATATATAAAGTTCAAGGCTCCTCCTAAGCCGCCTCGAATTTCTAGCTTTCTGGCTGCTGCCAACTCTCAAGATGGCCTTTTCTCTCTCTCTATGAGGTTGAATGAATTGCTATTGCTTCTAACTATGAAATATATATATATATATATATAATAAATAAATAATTAGTAGAAGCGGCTGCAACTGGCACAAACTTTAGGCCCCTATTGTCACTCTTCCAAAATGAGAAGTGTAATACCCCTAATTTTAAAAGGATAGTCTCGGTATTTTAATTATTGTTTTGTTGCATTTTTGTGTGATTATTTGCTTACTTGCTTAAGTGTTTAATTGTTTTGTTATTTATTTGATTTAATTGTATATTTAAATTTCATTATTTGAGTAATGGTCTTATTTAAATGAATTATTGTTTGTTTAATTGTATTTTCATTTTCTTTATTTAAATTATTTATTTTACCTGTTTAAGTGGTTTGTTGATTTATTTAAATGGAATTAATTGGATTAAATTTAGTGTTATTAATTATAAGGTGAGATTAGGGTTTATTCTTTTATGATTTATGTTTTGGCCGATTAGGTTTTATATTTTTCATCTCTAATTACAATTAGACTTAGGGTCTATTTTCGCCTATAAATATACACGTTATTCGTCTACTTAGCATTTTAGAACCCTATTCACGACACAGTGAAGGCAGAGCATCATAACATAGACTTGTGAGAAAACTGAGCGATAGCAGTTAGGGTTTCGATTGTGGATTAACGGACAAACCTAGGAGAAGGGAAGGTTGATTATTAGGAGGTTGACAGTGAACGGACATCGTCGGAAAGCTTAGGAAGACGGCGACAAGGTTTTGATTCCAAAACCACACGGGCAAGTTATTTTCTTTCTCTTTCCCGTTGGCCTGTGTTCGGTGCATACTAGACAGTCTCTAGTGTTTTAATTGAATGATAATTGAATCTTGCATACCTAGTTGGTGTTAAATTAATCGACTATATGTGTTTTAATTTTATTTGTAACTGTTATTGCAAGTTGGAGTTCAAGGTCTATTGTAAACCGTAATGAATCGGTAGCAGTTTTAATCATTGTAATTAATTCCAACTATTGTAAACAAATCATTGGGATATTATTATGTTTAAATAAGACTCTTAAGAGCAGTTTTAAAAATAAACATAAAGGTTGCAAGTGGCCGGAGTCGAAAGCAGATGATCAGAAACGGAGCTGGAATGGACTGGAGGCTCATAGAGAGGGAGAGAGCCGGCTCTGGGATACCAAGGGCCGGCTCCCACCTATCAAAAGCCGGCTCCAAGGTGCATGGAGCCAGCTCTAAGGTTCATGGAGCCAGCTCCATACTTGTATAAGAGCCTGCTCTTGTGTTTTAAGATGAGCTCTTTCATGTTTGCGCGTTTTGGGATTTTTCGGCACTATTGCGACGATTTAAATTATACACGTAGGTTAATGGATGAAACAGTAGGAAAGTATACAACTATGCATAAAATTAACGGATGGAAGGAGTTTAATTGCCTAACTTAATTTTAGCAATTTAACGAAATATAATATGATTATAAATCTTATTTTTGGATGCGTAATAGGGTCAGTTATTTATCAAAACTAATTTGTGCCTATCTGGATTTTAATTGTTGAAATGTTAAATTCTTTTCTGCAATTACATGGATTGTAATTTGGATTTTAAATTGCTGAAATATGACACTCTATTATGTAATTACTTGGATTATGGTTTTAATTGGACTTTAATTACTGAATTGTTACTTACATTCTGTAATTTACATAGTTTTGGACTTTAAATTGCTGAACTGTTATTCAGGTTCTGTAATTTACATAGATGTTGTGGACTGTATGCACCGGTATGGGACGATGGCATACTAGGGATGGTTTAGCTCAAAACGCTAGAACCTACCTTATTGGAATAAAGGAAGGGATTGAAAAATATTGAATCCCAATAATGTTTTAGTCAGATCGACTGTGTGAGTTGTGTGACTATTAGGATTAATGGTTGTTTGTGTTTAAGTCAGATCGACTGAGTAAGTTGAATGACTACCTAGATTAGTTGTGTTTACAGTTAAGTCAGATCAACTGCATAAGTTAAGTGACTAACTGGATTACAATTCTTATGTCAATTCAATAAATAATAGAATGGCATACTTTGGATTTAGACAGACTTTATATATATGTTTATGGTACCACGGCATGAGCTTGAGTCTCATGATCGTTGGTTAGGGAGCGTATATGCATTGGGACGCATAGCTGGTTATAACGGTTGAGGTGTACCCTTTTAGGTCTAGGTATTCATGCCCACCTCAGTTGCGTATTGCATGTTGCCTTCTATTTAGGTTGAGACCCCTTTGTAGTCCAGTGAAAGTCCCTTAGTGTGGATATGTATGTATGGATTAGATAGATGTTATTGAAATATCTTGAATGTATCTGCGTATCGAGTCTCTATTTGGATTGTAGTTAGGATAGAACTTGTTCGTGGGCCTCACCCACTCTTATATTTTTTTGGTGTTCGACAGTTCCAAACTTAGGACTTGTTCGAGCTGAGCTGAGACGGTCATTCAATCTACCGACGACGTAGGATTTCATTCCATGTTTTAGATTTGGCTTTTAATTTTAGTTGTTTATGTTCAGTTGGATTTTGTTTATGGGTCCACTAGATGGATTCCCGAGTTGTACTCTTGGAGTTTTGGAGAGTTGAATTTTATTAGTTTTATTTGAGGATTTTATATTTAGAATTCCTTCAGCTTTAATTTTTGTTTCTTTAATCTTTTTGTCATTTATGTTTGTTAAATATGAATTATTTGATATTTCCTTAGATTTGGGGTTGGGCCTAATCAACCCATGTCTTGGATCCGATGGGTATCACAAGAAGCCACCATATGTTACACGCGGCAATAAGCCGAAAACTAGGAATAATAACACAAAAACTGTAGCAAGAAGTAAGAAATTTTCTCCCTGCCCCTGTACTTTTTGGTACTGATCTGCTTCTAGGTTTCTTTCTTTTAAGCTACCCTTCGGACCATTATTTTTAAGTTCCATAAACTGTAAGGTAACAGGTGAGTTAAAGATGCAAGAAGAAACGATAAATGCAAAAAGGGTAATGAAGATCCTCTCTTTTTATAGCAATGCTGATATGCAAGAAAACACACACACATATGATGAGCATTGAAAAATACGCATTTAAACCCGTTAAGCTAAGGTATTCTAATACCTTAATATATCTTATTTTCCTACCTTAGACTAATTTCATGTTAATTTCATTTTCAGGCACTTATCCCCAAAATAAGCCAATTCAGCTAAATAAGAGTATTAATGAAGCAATCTTGAGTTGAATGGAAGAAATGAGCAAAGTGGAAGCAAAATGAAGCAAAATGGTGGGAAGCATCTAGTTCGATCGATCTCAGCATTACTTCGATCGATCAGGAAGTGATCGATCTAGACCTCATCAAGATGGATCCAAGCTTTTGTCCTTATCCCAAAGATCCCACCATCTTCGATCGATCCAACATTTCTCAGATCGATCGAAAATATTCGATCTTATCCTTTTGTACCACCCCACCTACCACTTTTGTCTCTTTCCCAAAATATCCCATAAATATCTTGGATTTGTCTTTATCCAAAAAGGCGCTACCAAGGAAGGATCGATCCAGCCAAAGTTTGATAAATCTCAGCTATGTTCGATCGATCGAACCTTAGGTGAGATCGATCGAACCCTTTCAAGTTTGAATTAAATCAAAAGCCAACTCATTAAAAGTTGTCTCATAGTGTAATCATTGGAGGAGCCCTTGTGTACGAATCCAAACCATTGGATGTGACACTTAAGCTACTTATATAAGGATTTGAGCTACTTTATATGAAGGGGGGAGATATCATCATTCTACACCATATATTCTTAGGGAGCAAGAAAAGAGAGAAGGCTAGAGACACATTCTTGGAAGTTCTTCCATCTACATCAAGAAAAAGAGCATTTCTACCATGAAGATAACCCTTGAGGGTTGGAAGACTACATTAATGAGTGGCTAAACATCTCCTTGGGGCTAGAGTTAGCCCTAAGCTTGCCTTCTATACTTTAATTTATGTATTTTTGAGGAGATTTGTGTTGTAATACTTGTCTTGACACTTGATTTATATATAAATCTTGTTTATTCAATGATTTGTGTGACTTAATACTTCTAATTGATCATTTCATTCTATCCATATGTCTATGTATGCTAGAATAACTGTTCATGTGTTTATTTTTAGCTTTTGTGTTGTTGATGCAAGTCTATGTGTGTTGATGCTATAGATCTAGAGATTCTCAAGGCATGGTGCTTATTAGAATACTCTTGTGGTTTATTTGATGGTTCATACTCATTTCTTGATGGATTGTGCCTCAACCTTAGTTTAATTAGTTTAATTTTCATATCACTAGTTTAGTTGTAGTGTAGTGGCCTTAGTTGCTAAATGGGAGGACAATCTATGCTTGTTGTTTAATATTTCATACTTATGAATGCAAGTAGTATATGTCTCTAACCATGTGATGTGTTTGGATTGTGAGCTTAATGGAAGGATTAATGGCTTAGTTTGATATATTGTGCTATTCATTGTGTTGCTTAGGCAATATATACTTAATTAGTCATCCATGGTTGTTAAAACAACCGCACAAACTCACTATTGTTGCAACATATGTTTTCCCCTCATTAATTATGAATTCAGTGTATAGAAGGTGATATTTAGTGGTGACCTCTAAGTCCCAAGATTTCTCTCTCTCTTGTTTTCTCTATCCTTGATTTACTTGTTTTACATTAAGCTTAATTAGTTTAGTTTATAGTTTAATCAACCAAACCAACTACATTTTAATCATTTGACCTACTAACCCTAAAGTGTTTCCAAATCAATACAACCCCCCAATCCCTTGGGATGATCCCTTCTCACTCATATTCCATAGTATAGGTGTTAAGCGGTTTATAAATTTTGAACATGGTACTGCCCACTTGATACTAATTCCAAACTTAAAGTGGTGTGCATTATTTTGTGTATACACACCGGAAGCCACCAAAGAGGAAGAACATGTCTACCAAAAGTGAATGGAATTAAAGAAGAATGGGTTAAAATAAAGCCATCCTTCTAGAATTCTCTAGGTTGGTCATTGAAGCCAAAATGACAAAAATGCCCATTAAACTCCTTTATAACCTCAACAATGCAATAAAATATCCCCCTTCATTCAATACCACTAATACAATATACACACATGTATAAAACACACATACACATATGAAATGTCGATAACGCTCCTCGCTTAAGATGAGAAAACTAAGAAAAATTCCCGAGTTCGGAAATCGTCCCAACCTCCAAAAATTCTAAAAATAAGGCCGTCACTTCTATTTGACTCAAAATGATTAAAAATACACTTCTAAAACCCTCAACTCAAAAAATGACCAAAACACCCCTCGGGGCCCGCGTGAAAATAGGAAAAATCGGTAACATTACAGATTCATCAAATGAATTCAATAGCACAGGGAGAAAAATGGTAATTAAGCAAAATAATGAAAATAAAATTGAATTAATTGTGTTAAATTTGAGAACAAATGTGTATAACAAAATCTTTTAAATAAATAGATAATTATATTTCTAATAACAAAATCTTTAAGAGAAATAGATTACTATATTTCATTTATACGATGTAAATAACTATATTTATAATTGTGTATAATTAGTGAGTAGCTTGGTGCGGGAATTGTGAGTTGATTAAGTTGTGATTAACACTCTAAATGACTTAGAGGAAGAGGGTGAGTAGAATAATTTGCCCAATTTTTGTAATTCATTAAATTACCCGTAATTATGATCAATTAAACATTCATAACTACAAAAATATATATTATAAAGTAAAGCAAGTAAAGTAGAGTTTGAGTTATGACATTGGATTTTTAGAGAGGAAACCTTGATTAGCATAATAGGCCAAACGTTTGGGAAAAACCTTGAGGACTTTTGCAATCATGAGCAAAGCAATCCACTATTGTTGAAGTAACGTACAATGGACTCTAACTTATGCTCACAATGTAATGACACAAACCTGGGAGTCTGGATAATTATTCGGGTCTTTCACTGAACATGAAGTCAACTAAAGGCATTACAATCATTCCTAATGTCCAATCATGATTAATACATTATTCTAAGATTTATAGCACTCCATAGTACCATTCATTAACTCGAAGTTGGTCTTAAGAGAAGAAAAAACAAGAATCAGGGGATAACAGAAATCGGTCGATGTGAAGTTGGATACACGTTGACTAGTTTGGCATTCATTAACTCAGAATTGGTATTGAGAGAAGAAGAAACAAGAATCGGGGAGACTAGGAACCGGTCGACTTGAGGTTAGGTACGCGCATTGACTGGTGTAGCCTTCACGCCCTAGATGCAGCTACTGACGAGATACCGGTCGACATAAAATCTCCAGGCGTTGACCGATTTGCCCTCCTATGGCCTTCATGGCATGTGTTTATGTAATGTTTCTATTTTCCTTGTTTTTCATTTTCTGGGATTTTTTTGATTTTTTGAAATTCTTTTCATTTTGTTTTGTTTTGCGTTCCAGACACTGTAGGGTGTGCTAGATGGGATCCGAGTGTTGGTTGAGACATTTCCTTGAGTTAAGAACTCTTGAAAATGCATTAGTTGTCATTTCGGCATTTTTTCATTTTTCGGACCGAGAGGTCCCAAGTGGGACCCGTTAGTGGGGTTGTTGTCTACGAAGATTGTGTTTTGGGTCCATTGCATTTCAAGATAAACAAAAATCACAACTCGATCATCAAGTTTTGACCTCAAAATTTACTAACATTACAAATTTATATATCACATAATTCGCAAACAAATTGGTTGAATTGATAAATTAAATAGTTTATTTATTGAACAAGTGAATAAATGGGTTAAATTTATGAACACTTTCTCTATAGATGAACGATTCTCTAGTTCTTCCGCCCTGAACCAGAGCAATGGTCCTCTAATTTGAACTTTAGGGTGGATTTAAGTTGGTTAAGTGCTCTGTGCCTTATGGTTTGGGCCTCTTCGTTAATTAAGTTTTTGTGCAATTTGGCTTATGCCTAGATCTTTTGTTCCTTGGGCTTAACGTCCCATTATGCGCATAATTCTGAACATTCTTTTCGATCTCTTTTACTGTAAGATACACTATGTTTGCTTTACCCCTCCCAGAAAAAAAATAATAAAATGAAAAATAACTTCTTTGCTTTGTTGGGAACATTTTAGTGAATGCTACTACTAAATCCTATCTTCATATGTTGGTCCCTAATGCCAATTTCCATTTTAGACCTTGCTTCATTCAAAATCACAATTGTAGCCAAATGTAGGTTATCATAGTGGTTCCTTGTTGGTCCTATAGTTTAAGGTGATAGTAGTTGGATGATATACATCATTTTGCATGAAGAATTTATGAAATACTATATCCACATTTGAGACATTTGTCCTTCAAGAAAAATAAAAAGAACTACACAATTATATTCTGAGCTTGGAATGAATCAACTTCTAAAAAACATAAAAGATGATGAATTTCGAGCATAAAGAGACTCCAAAAAAACTGTTAATTCTAGAATGCCATAATTACTATAAATCATATTTAATTTGATTTGGTGATTTTACCTAAGAAGACTAAACTGTATTCCATTTCTATGTTATACGAGTAATGTAATTTGCCTCATCTTGATTATGAACTTAAAATTAATTTTTTGTACACTGAGTAAAAAATAAAGATGACTATGAAAAAAAGTATAAGCTGCGTCTAGCAATGAATGAATACAAAGGGAGATATTATTACATGGTTCTAAGACCATTGATTTCAACCAATAATCATATGACAACGACCCAGACCCAGAGGCCCGAACCGTTTGCTTGGTCCTTACTCGAACCCGAGATCACCTAGGTCAAATTTGTCATTTCAAGTATCCAACACACCCTTTTTAGGACATAAATATAACTCACGGGGTTTCCAAACAACTTCCCAAGGCGAAAGATGACTCATACCCAAAGAAGGAACAAAGTAGGCTAGACTGGAGCATTTCGATCGATTGAAGTGGGGCTTCGGTTGGCCGAAATAACCCCTGAACCGGTCGATCGAAACCTCATTTTGGTCGACAGAAATGGAGATCCCGAGAGCATGCAAGTGGTTTGGTCGACCGAAGTGCCATTTCGGTCGACCGAAATGGCTTTGCCGAGCCCTGATCTTAAAGCTGAGGTGTTGCACTTTGGAGATAAAGGAAAACTGAAATGGGGACCCTAGAAATGAATTAAACTTGTCCCAAACATTCAAAAATAAGTCATTCAACAATTGTGGAGAAGAGTACCAACGCATGATCACATGACAACGACATTTGATTCATTTACATAAGTTTATACATAGTCATTGTAACTGTCTCAATTTACAACAAAATGGATTCAAGCTTCAAGTTATAACACGATTTACATGCCAAATGAACTTAGTACATTTCCTATCATGTTACTATATAAGATAAGTTCAAGCTCTACAAAACACTTCCAAAATGCCCTTCATGTTCCCTCAAGCCTATGGTGGATTATCATCCGCCAACTCCTTGCCATGTCCTAAAAAATGTTAAGTATAATGGGTTGAGCAATTTGCTCAGTAAATGGCACCTAAGACACACATCTTGTGTCCCCGTGAATCTAAACAAGGAATAGAACAATAGGAATTGGGATCATACTATGTTGGGAAAATACAACATAATATCCAATCTCAGTATACATAATGTGATGCTATAAAATACAATGCATGCCATTGTCGCTCCCCATTTTCAACATTTAAACCCATTACTTTCAAAATGTTAATATAACCCGCACTTTGGTGACCCTGCAACGACATGAGAGAAGGATTGGCTAGTGTCCTTGACCCTTGGTACCTCCGCGGCGTCATTTTGGGCACAGTTAGCTCAACCACGTTAGGGTAATCTCCTAAGTTTCCTCTAGGCTATATTAACACACCGGCCCTTTGATACCCCCGGGGTGACTGGGTTTTCTCAAAACCACTTTATCAAAACTTCACACCGAAAATTTCCCTTTTTCATTTCAAAACAATCTTCCCCATTTTCATGCCCAATGATATGCATGAACATTACATACTTTCTCAATGCCATGATGAATGAAAGATTTTTACACTACATAAATTAACGTACTTCCATTTAGCAATTTCTAGTAAGTTACTAACATCATAGGCATGAGAAATTTACACATAAACATGCTTTCCACAGTAAATTTTAACAAGTTATTAAGCACACAAGCATACAAAATCAACATTTAAGCATATTTTTCACATAAATCCACTTATACACATAAACATGAACTTCATATACAAAACCAAACCATTTTAAAGACATTCATCTCAAATTAAGCATACTTAACTATAATTAACTAAGAATAATTCACAAGTGAACAAGAATCTCATGGATTAGGAACCCCTACCTTAAATTTGTGCAAAGCCCTCAAAATAGATCAAGTTTTTCAGACTCCCTAGGTTGCACAAAACTGAAATTGCTGGTACTCATGCGTAGAGTTTGCTGTGCTATCTGTTTTACCGCAAACGGCACTCAAAATTTCCAAGTATTGAAGATGGAATGAAGATTTGAAGATTTAAAATCAAAAGAAAAAGAAAAGAAGAAGAAAAGTGAGACAAAGGGGGGGATTACGAGGAGAGAGAGAGTGAGAGACCAAAATGGTCTCTAAGCCTCACTAGGGTGTTTGTGGTGGGTCCCACCACTAATAAAAACATTTTTCATTTAAATTTTTCACCACAAGTTATACATTTATGCACACAACCATGTAAATACCACTTAAAACATATAAAATAAAATACAAGAGATGCAAATGAGCCCAACCAAAATCCATGTATACAACAATATCGGTAGCCACACGGGATCGTACGGCCCGAAAAATAAAAAAATGTGAAAATACCCAATCTTGTATTTCCAAGAGTCCTGGACTCAATGGAATGCCCTAACCAACCATCCGACACATCCGGCACACCCCACGGTGTTTGGTACGCAAAACATAAAAAGACAAAAATGCCCTTACGGTGACAAAAATTCCTTAAATATAAAAAATGCCAAGAATTGGAAACATCACAATGACACTGTTGAGATTTATATGCCCTGGCATAGTAAATTTCTATTTGGATTATAGTGACATATATTATTGATATATCTTAAATATTTATGATTTATATAATTAGTGAATTCAATGTATTATGTTTCTATTCATTATAGAATTGATAGTGTCCACTTGATTACAAGAGATATTTATATATATATGTGATGGCAATCAATACATGAATATAAATATTAATCATAAATTGTTCATAGTCAGTAATTATGGATGGACTCATTTTTAATTAAGACTTGAATTGAATCAGCATTAGGTTGAGATATATTGCGTGAGCCGTCGTATGCAATTACTCCCTATCATCGTCATGACAGTTGACTCTTTAACATGAGAGAAATATAGACTCTTTTATTAATTAGTAATTACTTTGATTTGTTCAGCGGAATCTTCGGAATCCTTTAACCGGCACTTTTGGTAATTATGCAATTAACAGTTAGAGGGTTATATTTTGAATATTTGCATCATTGCTACTTGTATTTATTTTGTATTGAATATGGTTGATCACAAAGTAAATTCAAAGGCCTTCGTGTGTTTTTAGATAAAATGATTTATTATATATTTATTTATTTAAATTATTATTTTTGTC